>JANHGB010054745.1:10213-29938 GCA_026283785.1 Coracopsis vasa
CTATGTTTTGTACTCACTCCCAACATTCACTTAACTGTATAAATAGAAACAAAAGGGATACAAATGTTAAGTGTTGGGTTACCTTGCACAGGGCTTCTCAGCGGTGGTATCCAGCTGGAAGGTGTGTTGGAAGTTGTACAGGCTCACCACCTCCTCGTTCAGGGTGTCCAGCTCCAGGCACCCGCGGTAGTTGGGATAGCGCAAAGTGGGAGGAGGCTGGGAATGAAACCAGAGCGTTAGGGCAAGTTTGATCTTGGTTCCCCCATGAAATCAAGGTGGTTTTGCCCCCAGGAGTCTCCAAAGGTATCACTGATACCCCCTAAAAACCATCCCTCCCTGTTGCCCGTCTCACCGTGAAGCTGGAGGGGTAACCTCCCACATAGAAGACCACGTTGCGTGGGTCGAGGTTGAGCAGCCCCTGCTCCCCCTTGGCCACGCTGTCTCCCTTGGTCTCGTGCACCGTCTGCCTCTCCACGATCACTGACATGTGCCCATACTGCAGGATCCTGCAGCAGGGAGGGGTGGTCAAGATAAGGGGAGACCCCTCCAAAGAGGAGCAAACCCTCCCTGAGCCAAGGGCCTCCCCACACAGCTCTACCACAAAGGAGTGAGCACTCAAGTTGTCAGTGCTGCCACAAGGCTGAATGGACCCTCTATGATGAGCTTCATCTTTCTTGTCCTGCAGCCACCCGCAGACCCTCCATGACCTGGTAAGACACCACCTCCCTGCGACTTCTTTTGAGGTATCTCAGTATTGATTATTTAGGGATGATTGGATGATGGAGTCCACAGCACCTCTGCAAGCCCAGGGCCTGTCTATGCTTGGCCACAGCACTACCCATGACCCCCGCAGAGGCAGCCTCCCACTGAACTTCAATGGGATGTGTCCCATCAGTCTCCTACCTGTTGATGCTGATGGTGGCAAACTGCTCTTCAATATCCTCATCAACACTCAGGAAGGCTGGCTCCTCATTGCCCAGTTTGTAGACCCACTGCACTTTGCGGTCCTTGAGCACAATGCCCAGGTAGTCACCCGTGGCCTGAATGCAGGGAGAGACAGGGCCACATGCTGGCATATGGTACAGGCAGGAGTGACAAGTGATGACCTCCCCAGTGCTCCCAGTGCTGCACTGGCCAAGCACCCCCATTCACACTGCTCTCCTCATTCACCTAAAGCCAGGCTGACAGCTCCATCCAATGCCTGTTTGTGTTCCCCACAAAGACACTCAGGGAGCAGATGAAGGGCGAGGGGCTGATGTCCAGGAGTGATCCCCTACTGATGCTACCACCATGGGCTCCCGCTGCCCTCCCCCTGCCCGCACACCCTGACTCACCTCCCGGCTGCCCAGGTACATGACGAAGCGCCCCTCCTCTGTCCCATCCTGCCGCCGCTGCCGGCTCCTGGGCTCGGGGTTTTGGATGTAGAATTTGAGGGACGTATACGCTGCCAAATCCTGCAGGTTGGTGGGCATCCGGACCTGCACACCTGAGCTGCCATTGAACTTCATGGGGACTTTCACCTGGAGGGAGAGAAGCACAGCCCCGTGGCACTGAAACCACTGCTACAGCCTGTCTCATCGCTGCCAGCTCTACCCAGTCAAAGCACTTTCTGGAGTCCTTCCATAAGAACGGGACTCTGCTGTGGCCCCAGAACTCTTGTAGACACCCCTTCCTCTGCATCCCACCCTCAGGTAAGCCTCATGCACTCCAGCACCCCCTCCCATGAGCCTACCTTGCTGGCGGCGTTCCTTGCCTGCGTGATGAGCTGCCGGATCCGCACAATGTTCTCTGACACGGTGGCATTTTTGTTCCTCCTGTTCTCCAGGCTGCTCAGCTTCCCCAGCAGCAGTGGGATGGTGCTTTCCAGGCTGGACACTGGGGTGGGAGAGGAGCCAGGGTTGTTGGAGGTTAGTGAGGAAGGGAGATGTGAAGTTCAGGTGATTTTGAGACATGTAAGTCATGGGACAGTTGACAGCAGAGTCACAGAATGACCCCTAAATCCAGCAGCCTTGATGGGGGGGTATGAAAGTGCTCTAATGCATGCAGTCTCCTACAGTAAATGTATATGATACAGTCACTGCAAGGAGGGAAAGAAAAATGGACTTAAAGCACCCACTATTGGCTGTTACCTCCCTCTGTTCTTGACCTGAACTGCAAAGCACAGCTTCCAAAAGCACAGAGCTCTCTGGGGACATCTGTCCATGCACTGGCTCATGCCAGACTCAGCCCTGGCAGCCCAGAGTGCTCAGCACTCACCAGATTTCCTGGCATCCTGGACTGCCTGGTTCAGGTCCTCATTTCGAAGGCCTCCATACTGGTCTTTCCACTCATCCAGGTTCTTCTTCATGCTGCTCAGGGTATCTTCCACTCTTGCGGCTGTTTCGTTGGCCTCGGCAGCTGCTGCTTTGGCATTTTGAATGGCTTCTTTTGTGTCCTCTGGAAAGAAAGGAGGAAAAACTCTGGGATGACCAGGAACAGGGGGAAACACCCTCAGGTCACAGCCTGGGTGCAAGGAAGGGAACAGAGAGAACCAGTCTAGCTATGCCAGAACAAACCTTGGTCCCTGCCCAGCATGTCCTGCACAGACTGGAGCTGGCTCAGGAGCTGCTCCTTCTTCTCACGGAGATTAGCCAGCTTGTCCTGTACTGTCTGCAGAGTGCCTTTAATAGCTGCAATTAGAAATGCAGATGTTGAGTACTGGATCTCAGTCCGGCCCGAAGGACATCACACCCTGCAAGGAGCCTCTCTCACCCTCGTTGAGCTTTCTCTGCTCTCTCCTCACAGCCTCCTCCAGGTTGCTGCTGTTCCTCTTCAGCTCACTAGAGATGGCCCCGAGGTTTTCTGATATGACATTCTGTAACACAAACATGGGCTGCCTGGGACTCTGAAGAGGAATTCAATGGATACTGAAATGCTTGCTCAGACAATTGCAGTGTGTGCTGCTGGGGCATGACGGGGAGACCCAGATCCCCAGAGTCCAGCCATGGCAGAGGCTCTACTCTCCAGCACAGAACAAAGTGCTCAGTGTCAGAGGGAAGGGACAGCAGAGCCCTATGTGTGAATGTGAAAAGTGTGTTTGGCTTTTGCTCATTTTCATGGGGCTCCCCATAGCACGTACCATCAAGGCCTCACCAGCTGCCTCATCTGCATCGTGTGCTGCTCGCTCGGCTTTTCTCACAGCCTCAATGATGCTGGCATAGGCATTGGAAGCATCTATTGCCCGCTGGATAAAGCCATCCTGGTTTGTGCCCTGGATAATGCTGTGACAGAAGATGAAGACATCAAGTCCACAGAGAACACTCAGGCTGGGCTCTTGCCCATGCCTCTACAGACAAACTCCTATAGGATCTTCATCACAATGTGTGCTCCAGGATAAAGTTTGGAGATGGCACCCATTGTTGCCTTGCCATGGTGTGGGCTGCAGTTTCTCATCCCCAGTTCTGGTAGGATGTGGCCTGACCAGTGAGTGCCAGGACCGGTGCCTCACCTGGACAGGTTCCTTGCCAGCTCATCCAGGAGCCGGGCATGCTCCTCTGCCTGCTCCACAATGGGGATCTTGCTGCTGGCAGGGGAGAACTTCTTGACCCTCTCAGTCAGGGGTAGCTTTGCCCCATCTAGCAGGGCTGCCAGCTTCTCGTACTCCTGCAAGGACACACATCACTCCTGAGGGCTGCCACCCCTCGTGCTCTGCCCATGCTGAAGCATCTCTGTCACTCACCTCCTTTGCACTCTCCATCTTCTGTAGGAAGTCAGAAACCTGAGCCAGGGAGTCCCTGGCCATCCTCAAGGTCTCCTGCACCAGTGCATGCTGCTTTTGGAGTTCACGGCTCTTGTGCTAGACACACAGACACGGGGTTAGGTACCAGTGGGGCTGGGGTATGCACCCTCACTGCATGGTACTATGAGATCTCCTGGTGAAGGTCTACCTGATTCTCCTCCAGGTTGTTTCGGTTCAGGCTGTTCAAGTCCTCTGTCTGCCTGGTTTTGTTCACAGCCTCATTGAGGGCATCACGGAGATCCATCAGCTGGGAGCTGTGCTGTGCCAGCCGGTCCCGGATGCTGCTCACCAGGTCCTGGTTGGACTCCCAGCGCGTGTGCAGCTCGCTCTTCACCCGGTGCAGCACTAAGGATGGAGGAGATGAGAACTTGTTGCTAATTCATCTTCTTGTGTTAAAGGGCTCTTTCTGTACTTGGCTGCTGAAAAGCTTGGTTCTGGTCTCATCTGGCAGGTATCAAGGCCAGAAGTGACCATCTTCCCTCCCTCCTTTCAACTTAGATAGCAAAGGATCTCATCCAAGAGTGTTTCCAAACCCCCCGTGGTGGTGAGAGGGATGGTTCTCAGTGTTGTAATTTTTGGTCATCAAACAGAACTACCCAATTAGTAAAATCTGCTCTAAAATTTGCCTTAAGGGAAAAGGAACTACCAAGGATCCCATTGGAGTGTCACAGGGCACTCGGAAACTCCTGCCAAACTTGTTGGGGTGCCCGTTTATTAGCGTGACCATGATGTGTAGTGTGTACATGGGTTCCAAGCCAGGCTATCAGGGATGGCCAGACCCAGCAGGATCTGTGCAGCCCTGCTCCATGCCACTGAGCCAGACTCACACTTCTGGGCCTCCTCGTGCTCGCGCCTTGCCAACTCTTCCTGGCTGCCCAGGCTCAGCTCCTTCATCTCCCTCAGCATTCTTTCCACCTCGGCCATCTTCTGCCGAAACTCCTCAGTGGAGGTGGTGCTGGTGTTTGCTGCCCCAAACCTGGCCATCTGCCGCACCAGGTCTGCAGAGAAATCCAGATCCCCCGTTAGCATTGACCAGCCCAGGTCCTCAGAAACCCCCCAAGATCTCTCCTCTCTTACATCAGCCTCCAACTGCAGCCAGCTCTCATGCAGTACTCAGGCACCCAACCTGCTCGAGATCACTCAGAGGTATTACCCCATGTTTCTGTCTCCTTGGCCACTATCAGCAATGCATGCCACATCCCAAGCATCAGTTTTTAGCTTTACCTCTTCTCCTAGATCCAGTTTTATGCATTTTAATAACACTTTAAGTGTTTTATAAAACACTTTATATAAAGTAAGTTTAAACACTTTATAAAAGTAAGTTTAATGTGTTTTTTTCCAGACTGTGCTTAGCCAAACAATGGGACTCACAATCAGCCTGGTCAGAATAAAGGCCAGAATTCTGCTGGGGTCTCCATTTCATTTGTATTTCCCCTTGTTGTCTCCATAGCTCTTTCTAAGTGACGCAGTACTCGGTGCTGTTTGAAAGCAAGAGTGTGGCATTCCCAGCAGGAAAAATCCCACACAGCAGAGACCCATCTTTACCTACCTGCAATGCCCCTCTGAATGCTTTGGATATTTAGCAGGAGCTGCTCCCCTCTCTGGTAAGTCTCCCTCGCGTGCTGGTCAATACGGGTTGCTTCTCTATGAGTCATTGTCATCTACAACAAAAACCAGTGGCTTAGCTGAAGTATGAGATTACATTTTACTTGAGTTGTCAGCAGGAAAGATGTTCCAAAAAGACACACAAGACTTGGGAATGTGCAGCTTTTGAGGTCCTTGAACCATTTCAACTCCAACAGCCTGCCCTGTGCTGCTCACCTACATGCATTTAGTGTTGGTCTTATTCAGCACCTTCAGGAAACAAGCAATAAATGCAGCTCCAATGCAACAGGCTCTGGATCCTGAAACCATAGAGGACAGCACTGTCCTGCACTCTTAACACAGGAAAAGCCTCACAGCCTGGAATCAGACCCACCTGGGTCCTGACCAGGACACAAGAAGAGACAGTGGGCTGCAGTTTGGCCATCCAGAGCATAGATGTACATATACAAAGAGGCAGTTTGGTCAGGGAAGTACATCATCAACTAGAGCCATTTCCTTCTCCCTTAGATTAGGAGCAGGCAGTTTATAAGTAACACCAAACCTAGCCCAGTTTGCAAGTTCTCTGAGGACCCCAATGGTATTTTTTAGACTAAGAACTCTAAGGAATGTTACAATAAGCAGGTTTGACTCATCTGCTGACAGGGCCCAGGCTCTCCCTTTGGGATGGACCTCTAGATGTTTATGTTCCCTCCTGAAATGCTCCTTCTATAAATGACTGGTTAAAGTTGGAGCTGCCTCAAAAGCAAGTAATAAATCAAGAAACAACCATCAGTATCACAATATCACAGCCCTCTTAGAGAAGAATGCAGGCCTTCTAGCTTGGGCATCTGAGACTATGACACCCAAGCCTAAGTCTGGTGGGGCAGGAGATCCGTTCTGCCTGAACCAGGCTCCTCACAGCCTTCTAACGCCTTCATTTTAGGTGAAGTGCTCTGGCAAAGGAAGATAGAGAAATATCCTACTTTGTGCTGCAGTGCGTTCAGGTCCTGTGTGAGGTCTATGTTCTCATCCTCCAGCTCGTCAGTGCGTTGTCTGACCTTGTTCAGGGCCCTCTGGTACTCACGGAGCTGGTTCTGGAAAAAAAAGAGACAAAAATCAGGCCAACAGACCAGGAAATGTGGGCAGAAAGTGATGTTAAAGCCTCCACTTACAGCGATGGTCGCCATAGTGCTGTTGAAACTGTGGAGGCGAGCCCAGGCGATGGAGCTGGCGTTGAGGTTGAGCAGCTGGCTGCGAATGGAGGGGAAGGACATCTCGATGCTCTGCAGATCCTCCAGCAGAAGCAGGACACAGCTATCACACACTGCAAAGGGAACAGAGCCATCAGCACAGGCCCTTTCCTGGGCTTCCCTCCCCTCTTTCTCCAAGACACAGACCTTCACACCTCACGCTGTCAGGTCCGTTTGCCACAGGGATCTCATACTGGTGCATGCAGACATCGCACTGCTTCCCAGTCAGCCCGTTGGAGCAAGTGCACTCCCCAGTGCGTGGGTCACAGGAGCCTCCTCTGCACTCACACTCTGACAAGTTTAATAACAGGAAAGTGGGATCACTTTGTGCTGTTACCACCCCAGAGAGAGGGGAAGGAGTGGTTTTATTCCAGCTGTGTGCAATTGAACCTCTGCTTATTATCTACATGCCACTGCTGGGGGTTTCCCTAAAAACAAGCACAGGATCTCAGGCACCAGTCAGCTGTTTTCCATCTGGAACAATTTGACGTGCCAGCAATGCCTTGTCCCACTCCTCCCCATGCAGGACCCAGCACCCAGGAAGCAGGACTCACTCATGCAGCCACTCTCGCTGAAGCCCCAGTATCCTGGGGCACACTGGTGGCAGCGGGAGCCACTGACTCCAGGCAGGCAGCTGCACTGGCCAGTCTGTGCATTGCAGCTACTTCCCACTGCACCGACGTTGCAGTCACACCTCCGGCAGCCAGAGCATCCCTCGAAGCCATAGTATCCCTCCTAGGGAAAAGCAGGACAGTGGGTGACCTGTTCAACGTGCCTCCCTCCTGGGGCAGGCTGAGGTGATGTGGGATCCCAGCCTGGCTTTATAGGAGTGTTTTGACCATCACAAAACTCCTCTCAGTAAGATGTGGAGCTGCAGTAAGAACTCAGACACAGCACAGCACTGCCCTGCAAACCTGCCCAGGCCCTGCAATGCCCACTCTGGATGCATTCAGGAAAATGGGGTGTATTGCAGTTTCCCAAAGGGTACCACATTACTGCCCAGGCTGCAGCTGAATGCTGCCTCTATTGCTTGTTGTCAGATCCTTAACAGGCTTTTGCTTATAAAGGATCATGTAAATCCAGCTCAACCCCCTGGCTGCCAGCACCGCTCTGCTCATAGGCCTGAGGATGACACAAAGGGCTGCCCCTCATCCCTGGTCCAAGGACAGGCACCATCTCAACATGCAGGTGGCCTTACCTCGCAGCGGTCGCAGTGCTGGCCTGTCACTCCAGGCTTGCAGAAGCACTGGCCAGTTTGTGGATGGCACGAGTCAGTCCCGCAAGGTGAACAATTGCATTCTGCCAGGGAAAAACACACCCAGTTATACACTGAAGAACCTGCTCAGCCACTCACAAACCTTATTCCCAACAGGGAATCACACGTCCTTCTTATCTGTCAGTCAGAGCAAAGACACAGCAGAGCTTCTCTCCTCTTGGATTTGCTTCTCCTGACAACTTATTCCCATGACACCTGCCCAGAGCAGAGCTCTGTTTTGCAAGCTGCAATTTGGCTGCAGAAGGAGAGAAGCAGTGCTGGGATTGGACTCTGCAAACCCACACTCCCGAGGGAGCGCCAGCAGTAGCTGCTCAGGGCAAAACTGTTCCAGGCTGGCTGCGGTTTGGCAGCTTGCATTTGGGGGTGGATTGGAGGTTCTGGAGTTGTGATGCTGGAGGGCAGGTTTTGGGGGTTGGTGTTTTTAATTATCATCATCTTTAGAGGATGCCAGTAACATGTGTAACCAAGAGTGTGACTCACTGGGGCAACCACAGCATGGCTAAGGTGCTCAACATGACCACAGTCAGGCTGTCCATCCTCCCCCTGCCCCACCAGTGCTTGCTGCCTGCCCCACTCACGTGTGCAGTTCTTGGCTGCCACTGCATCCCCGTAGTAGCCGGGGGCACAGAGCTGGCACCGCGCGCCGGCCGTGTGGTGCATGCACCCAGTGCAGGTCCCCGTCAGGGAGTCACAGCTGCTGAACAACATGTTGGGATCTGTGTTCCCACTGCAGTCACAGGGCTGGCATGAGCTGCCAATCACCAAGGGATTGCCATAGTATCCTGGGGCACATCTGGAGAAATAAGGCAAGTTAGAACACAGTCATGGCAGGAGGGGGATCCTCCAGCTTATGCCTGCACCATGCTCAAGTTGTACAATTACAACTGTGCGAGCATCCAACACTTGTAACTGCTGCAACCCTCAGGCATCTCAAAGCACTTTGTGTTTTGCCTCATGATACCACAGAAAGGTGCCCTTATCACAGATTGCAAGTCAAAGCAAAGCACAGATTAATACACCCACAGCAACACAATGCTTCAGCAGTGCAGACAGCAACAGGGCAGCTGCAGGCTGAAAAGGATTGAAAGAAATGCTGCCAGAGCAAAGCACACCACAGGCAGAGCCAAGAGTTTCCTCTGCAGTCTTTACTAGGACAACTTACAACAACCACCCCATCCCTGGCAGTGTTTCCTCATCCCTGGCAGTGTTCAAAGCCAGGTTGGATGGGGCTTTGAGAAACCTGGTCTAGTGGAAGGTGTCCCTGATCATGACAGGGGATTGGAACTGGATGAGTTTTAAGGTCCCTCCCAATCCATTTTATGATTCTATGAACTTCTCTTCTGCCACAGCAGTGGCTGCATGGGACTAGCGTGTCTGAGGCCCCAGAAACACAGATGCCATCCCCCTTACCGCTCACAGTTGGCTCCAGCGTAGCCAGGCTTGCAGAGGCACTGCGTGTTGGAGCCCTTGTGGACACAACCGACGGCAAAACTGGAATGAGAAGGGGTAAACAGGAAGGTGCAGTTATCTCTGACATGGTGCCAGGGGAGCTGATCACTTGGTGTGGGCTGCTGGAGCCTTGGGTAAGAGGGTACGAACATGGTTTGGGGCCATTGACAAAGCTGGTGTCCATTGGCAGTGGGACAGCTGCCAGTGCCCTGATGTGGCACAGAGGTTCCCAGTGTTTAAACAGTGAGGCCAAAAGGGCAATCCCATCCAAGTGTGCTTACTTGTTGGAAGCAACTGAAAGAGGGCACGGACATCCAACACACTGCAGGGCTTCTTCAGCAGAGCGGCTGCCCACGTAGCCATCCTTGCATCGCTCACAGTGGTCTCCTTCTGTGTTGTGCTGGCAGTTCTGCAAGAAAAAGGCAGGCTATGGGCTCAGCGCTGACAGCAAGAACTGGTGGGATGCACAAAGAATTCCCCACCAGATATCTGGATGCTTCAATCCCTCCTCTTTCCCAGAGTTGTCCTGCACCCTAAGCTGACCCTGAGAGGGACCAGCTCTGAAACGGCACATGCAGCTAATGCTCCAATTCAGGCACGGTCCTGCTCAGTGAGTATGCGAAGTGCTTTTTAATCACATGCTTCAGACCTTATAACTCCAAAATATCATGTTGCTTCACTGTTTACTTACCAGACATATCCCAGAGCCCGGCAGGCACTGGTCTGAGTGGCCGTTGCAATGACATGGGATGCATTTTCCCAGAAAGAGCCCCTTGGTGTCCCTGTAGTAACCTGGAGCACATTCCTGAGGAGGGAGAAAAAGACAGAGATCTGAAAACCAGCCCAATACATTCAGGCAAAGCAAAGAAACTAACTTAGTTCCCATGACAGAATTCCCACAGGGCTGTACTGACGGAGAAGAGATTAAAAGCAACAATGAAGACTTTTCAGTATAGCTCCTTCCTGCTCCTTGTCAATAGGAGATACTCAGCCAGACAGAAGGACCTATTTCAAGGTACTACATGCATGTAATTTTAGTCTGCAACACCTGATTGATTTCCCCATCATGCCTCTTCCAAGAGGGCAGATGCATCTAATGCCTCTCTCCCAGGTGCACTGTGTTGTGGTGGGAGGGGAGCTGGAGCAGGCTGGTATGGGGGAGATGTTGTTCCTATAGCACAAGCCAAGCTGCAGTATTAACTGAAGCCCTCAGGGCTAGCTTGGAAGCTGGTACTCTGGTACCACTGCTTTGTACAAACATCCAAAACCCACGGCTGCCACCTGCACCAAGCACAAGGGGTGGCTGAGACCCAAAATGTGGCTGTTTGACTCTCCTCTGCCTGGAGCAGCACATCTGCTTTCACCCTTACCTGGCAGGAGTCCCCCTGGTAGTTAGCTGGGCAAAAGCACAGCTCCACGTTGCTGGCACGGGTGCCCGTGGCTGTGTCTGTTGCAATCTCCAGGACCACGCGGCGCAGGGACACGGATGAAGAGAGCTGGGAGAAGAGTGCCCGGATCTGCAGCTGCTCCAGGTTTGCCAGCACCATCATGAGCTCCTCTCGAGACACAGGGTTGTGCGTCTCTGTGTGCCTGAAGTTACCCTAGTCGGAGAAAACCTGAGTTACCGGCAGGAAGCACAGCACCTCAACATCCAGCTCAGCCTTCACTTCCCTGCTGCTGGGAGTCTTCCCTTTGCACAGGTAAAACAGCCCTTGCTCTTCACAGCCAGCTCTGCTGCAGTAGGCAGCACCTAAAACACTGAGCTCAAAGCAACTGTCCTTTCTGTCTACAGGCTGGTCTTGTCCTTTCAGTAGCATCCGAGCCCTTGGTCCACACTCGTGTGCAAACCCACCTCCACCAGCTGCAGCCGGCCTTCATAGACCTCCCCTGGGGATGGGTAGGTGCCTTCCAGAAACATGATGCTCATCTGATTTCCCTGGAAGTAAAGCAAGGAAGGTGTCAGTCACCACCTCATCCTGCTCATGCACTAGCGGGGAGCACCAGGGCATTTCTCAGGCTGCACCTTCAGGATGACATCTGGGCGGGACTCCATGGGGATGAACACGTCGCCCCTTCGTGGGTCGGAGTGCAGCTCATAGCGCAGATGCCCACCATAGGAGGAAACCTAAGGGAGAGACAAACTGCACGTTACTGCAAGTCCATGCCACTGAGATGAGTCAAAGCTGCCCATGCATAGCATGCCCATCACAGCACAAGCAATGCTTGCACATCAGTGGGCATGCTGCTGGCACATGTGTGGTGGGGTCATGAGCTGCCAACACGCCCTTACCTGGTCCCCAAGGTAGGAGCTGGGTGCAACCCAGTAAAGCTCTTGGTAGGCATCTGGGAGGTTCTTGAGATCAGCGTGGAGGAGCTGCTCCCGCAGGCTCAGAGTTGTAGGCACTTCCTGGCGGTCACTGGTCAACAAGAGCCACCCGCTCATGTCAATGAACTGCAGGGGAAGAGCAACCACAGATCTTCTACTGGAGCTACAGAAAGTATCTGGGTGCTGATGCTCCAGTAAAGCATCAGTCCCAGAGCAGCAGAAAGGATGATAACAGGCTCACAACCTCACATGCATCCTGATAAAAGCCATTGGAAAGCTGAGCACCATCCCTGCCTCCCACCTATGCCATGACTTTCCACCCTATGAGACTCCAGTGACCAGGAAAAGGGGCTGAAAGTGGAAGATGGGCATAGGGAGACAAAGGTAACTCTCCTCACGGTATATCTTGCAAACAGGGAGGATTAATGCAGGACAGAGCCCAGAGGGCTGCACTGAGCCCTGGCCCTTCTCACCTCAGCTCTGTGCTTCTCAGCACTGCGGCAGCGATCGGTGGCACCAAAGCAGAAACACTTGGTGCAGCCCTTGGGGTTGCTGGCATCCAGAGAAAATGTCCCCAGGCGGCACTGGTCACACCGCGGGCCCTCCACATTCTCCTGGAAGACAAGCAAAGCTCATCAGTGTCAGCAGCTTCTCACGAGGCCTTAGTGGAGGACAGAGATAGCTGTATGAGTGATCAAAGCACAATGATGTGATGCTGAAAGAGGATTAAGCAGTCCCTGAACAGGTTTGCTTGCACAGCACCCCGCAGACATCAAATTCACCTGTAGAAAGCACTTTTGAGCCCTGCAAAGGGGCTGGAGCAGGCAGCTCAGGAGCACTCTGCATTATTCTGCTGTCATGTAAAAGCAGGAGTCAAAAGTGCTAACAGCTTTATGGCCTGATGCAGGGCTGGACCGCGACTGCTCATCTCCCCAGTGACAGCCCAAAGCTTTCATGGCCAGGAAAGATGGGGAGAAGGAGACTTTCAAGGTGCCCTGAACCTAACATCATGTGGGGTGGACTGGCTGCAGCTCAGACACACTCCCTCCCTGCACACCAGACACCCACAGCCCCCCACATCCACAGCCAGTGCAGGAGAGTCAAGCAAAGGGGAAAGCGCTAAGTGAAGGCATCAAAGAACCGACCTTGCAGTGACATTGCCCCGTGACCGGGTCGCACACACTGGCTTCAGTGCCAGCTTGGTGGCAGTCACACCGCCGGCAGTTGGGGTAGTGGTAGTAGCCAGGGGCACAGAGGTCACACTGTCGCCCAATGATATTGGGCTTGCACCTAGATGGAGCAAAGAGCCACAGCATTAGAAACCTCTGCCTTGTGCTCTGCATGGGGAGCAGCCACAGCTTCTATGGGCAACCTGTGCCAGTGCCTCACCACCTTCAGGGCTCCCTCACCTGCACTGCCCACTGTCCACATCGCAGCCCGGCTCTGTCAGCTCCTGCACGCCGGGCCGAGAGCAGTTGCAGTCCTCACAGCCGATCAGGGGGTGGCAGCCGAAGGTCTGGGGCTCACAGACAACACACTCTGGCTTCAGGGTGTGTGGGGGGCAGATGCACTGCCCCGTCACCTCGTCACAGAGACGTGTCCCACAGTCACAGGCTAGAAGGGGCAGAAAGGGGCTGTGTTTGGAGGAGTCAGATCCAGGCCGCCCAAGGAGAGCACAAAGCATTGGATGCAGAACTCAACTGCTCACAGGAGCTGGGCTGTTTCATGTAAGTGGAGCCCAAATCAACCTCAGCCCTCTAAGAGGCAAACCAGCAAGCGCTGGGAAAGCAGAATGGGAGATGGGACAACTCACGCCTGCAGTTGGGGAAGCCCCAGTAGCCGGTGGCACAGCGGGAGCACTCTCGCCCAATGACATTGGACTTGCAGGGACACTGCCCACCGAAGGGCTCACACTGGCTGCCCCGTGCCCCTGCCTCATGGCACCGGCAGGGCTGGGCCCCGTTGTTGTAGAAGAGGGAGAGTGAGATGGCAGAGTCACGGCAGAACCTCGATGATGTGCTGGGGCTGCAGGGGAAGGCAGGAACAGTCACCGTGCTGCACACCCCAGCCTCCCACGACCCCAAAATCCAGCAGGATCTCCTGCAGCAACAGGTACTGAATCAGTGGGAGGGAGAACCCTGTGATACTGAGATCCCCCAAATATCCACAGGTTTGGTCATTAGATAAGGAAAGCCTTAATCAGATCCCTCCCCTGCCATGTATGAAGGGAATGGGTTTCTGCTCCTTGAGGAATTGACAGCAGAGCAGCCACGCCAAGCCAAGGGTCTTACTTGATGTAGAAGCTGTTGATGCCACAGCTGCTGATGAAATCATAAGACTTGTCCAAGGGTTCCTCCTGTAGGTACTGAGAGCTGTAGCTATCCTCAGGCACCACAAGGATATAATCCTGCAAAGCAAGGACAAGCCAGGCTCCTTAGATGAGCCACACAGATGCAGTCTGAAAATGAGCTTACTAAAAGTTTAAATGCAGCCTTAACTTCTCATCATCATCCCTTGCTGGGACAGAACATTACACACAATGTGCTGAAGTACTGGACAGACCAGAGTTCACCTCCCTGTTGGGGTCTGTCCATCAGGGCTCATCTAATCTAATGCTTCAGGTGAGGAGTGGCTCAAATTCCCTGCAGTAAAAAAAGGCAGACTATAAGGGCAGCACTGGCTGTGCTTCACAGAGGGGCAGGCAGTCACTGTCATTTAAACTTCTAGACATGGAGGCACCTGGGTTCCAGTTCTGTCTTTCAGACACTTATCCGAATTTTGGTCAATTTTCTGGTCCTGTTGCCTGAGGATAACAAAGGGTTCCCTGCTTCTGTGATGATATCTGCCTGGATAAACGATGCTATGCAGGTGCAAAATGCTGCTGGGGCAGGAATAAGGCTTATTCTGGATCATCACAAGCTATGTATGCAAAGCAACAGCTTCAATTTCTGCCTTGTTTTGGTATCAAACCCACACAGTGGAAGATAACTGTCATACACAAATGCTGTCTCTGTGAATTCTGCCTTCAAGTCTACACCACTAAGGTTGGAAACTGCAACTTTCTAGGGTAGCCCAGAAACTGAGTGATGGTGAGAAACATTCCAGTGACAAAAAGCCAAGTACAAACTCTAGTCCTGCTGGAGCCTGGTCTGGAGAGAGACTCACCAGCCACAGCTGCTTGCCCTCTGGCACTCGAACAACCACAGTCAGATCATTATCCGTAACATCCAGGATAATCTGGTCCTCAGAAACTACCAGGCTCCTGCACCCATAGCCATGTGGGCAGAAATTAGCATTGGTCTGACCTGAAAAGACAACAAACAGATTGGGCCAACGTTTCCCTTGCAGTCCCCATCACACCCTCCCAGTCTAGAAGAGATGAGTTAGTCTTGCTTCATCTTTATCCTCTGACATGAAAAACTGCCCAGGGCTTCTGCCTACCAGCATCTTCCCCAGGTCCCTGCCCTTCTCACCTTGCCAGATGCGCCCACCATTGATTAACACTTCCACAGGGAAGGTTGGATGGTTGGGCTGGTAGTAGTGTATGATAAAGGCATAGCGTCCCAGGGTCTGGATCCGGGTGTTAAACACAACAGCAGCCTGGCCCGAAACAGGAGAACAAAGAGACAAACCCCAACATCAGACACCTGCACTCACAGCCAGGATATGGCTTTATTATTGCACAAATTGGTGCTCTTATTGCACACCTGTGAGGCCTTGAGACTTTTGGTGAATCAACCCCCATGTCTCCATACTCCTCCCTCTAATGGTGCCAGCTGAAAAGCCAGCAAACCAGCCCAACCCACAGCCATGGCACTACCTGTGGTGACTGCAGGAGGATGAGCTCTGCAGTGGGGTCCACTGCTGTGGGAGGCCGAGGTGCAGGTTCCAAGGGGACCCCAGCTGGAGCCACATGAACAGCCTGAGCCAGGGGGACGTCAGGGGCGATGGGCAGAGCCTGGCCCCCCTCCAAAATGATCGACTGAGAAAGCTTCAGGAACCTTGAGGGAACACAGGAGCTGCTGCAAAACAAGCAGAAAACAGGATGTAAAGATCTCTGACAAGGAAAGAGAGAGGCTGAAATGGCCCCAAACCTGAGGGAAGTGGGGAAAGCACTTGCTTTTGGAAACAAGACACATTCATGCTAAAACCCTGAGGGACCTGAGACTCTTACCTGTTGGGTGAGAACGTGCCATGGACACTGATGCAATGCACCTTCGGCTCGATGAACTCCATGGTGAACTGTGCAGCAGGTATGAGGTACACCTTGTGCTGCCACATGAGAGAGATGCCCAGTTACGTGACAGTGTCTTGCCACTGGGAGCCTACAGCAATTTCTGTGCCCACCAGCAATCAGGCTGACCACACTATCACCATCTACTTCCAAACACACACCAAACAAACCCATTCGCCACCCTGGACTGGTCATGACATAGACTAAGATCTAGTATCCAGTCCAAACAGAACTAGAAACTCCTACAGGTCAGGTACCAACTCCTGCCCCCCCTTGCAACCTGTCAACAGAGCTGCCTTGCAGGGAGCTTACCAGGAAGAAGTCAGCCAGGTCAGAGGTGAAGCGCATGGTGGCCTCTGAGGTAAGCTCAAAAGTTGCAATGCGGCTCTGGGAATCCACAGCGATCCCTCGACAAAGGAAACTGTGAGAGAAACACAGATTGTGAAGGCAGCCTTGAGCAGGGTCATGGCCCATTTCTTGTCTTGCCAGTTCTATGTCCTGACGGTGTTTGTACAGAGTCTCTGGAAACCTTTTCATGTCTTTCCTGGCAAATCATAAGACTTTAGTTTCCCAGGGGCACCCCAGACATTGGTTTCCTATAGCAAAGGTTGCAGTCTGAAGTCAGACACTTCTACAGCAAGGAACAGGGCTTGACCTGCATCAACAGCTCAAATAAACCTGCTTGTAGGCCATTCTCTAAACCAAGGCCTCTACCAATGTACTCAGCTGTAAATGGAAGCAACAGATTATCTCCTAGCAAAGGCATTAGAGGACAATGTTGGGCACAGGTATGTACTTCCCAGGCATGGCCAGTCACTAGAATGAGTTTAGACATACACAAATCAGATGTACAGCATTGAGGCATTGCTTTGTTCATGTGATAAAGCAGAAAAAGCTCCTCAACTGGGGCAGAACTTGTCCTTCCCATGTCAGAGGAGGACCAAACCCTTTCTCCATCTCAGAGATGACCATACCTGTAGACACATGGGTAGAAGATGAATGTGCCCTGCTGCATGGCTAAGTGCGGTGAGCTGACAGCAATGCCCACTGTCTGCAAAGCATTGGTGTTGGCGTACTCCACCAGCAGCACATATTTCCCAGGCTGGGCAACAGGCAGGGACAGCTGGACTTCCACCTGGAGGAAAGAGAGATGACTTAGTGTTCACTGTCCCACTCCCCATAGTGAATGAGTGCAGAATGCCCGTGCTTCAAACCAACCTCCTCTGCAGCTGAGGGGACAATGGGACAACTCCTACCATGGCACTGCAAGCCCTTTGTAAGTGAGATGCTACTTTGGGGTGCCTTGAACAGGGCATGCAAGCACAAAAATGCCAAACTGATGGGGCAACAGTTGGGGGTACATGGGCGCAAAGCCCTTCTGATAACCAGATGGCAGAGCAGAGGGATGAGTGCTGCAGTGCCCATGCGAGGGATGAAACAAGTGCCACTCACGTCACTGCCACTGCACGTGGCCATCCGAGGATGGGAGGGCGTGAGCTGCTCTGTGGGACACAGTCTGGGTAACCGGTTGTCCAGCCTGCACACTGCATCCAGCCCGGACACTGCAGGGAAGCCATCCACAGACAGGTACTTGTACAGGAGGCAGCTGAAAACATTAAGAAAGGAATTGCAAAGTATGGTTGTTAAATCATGATTTTAAGAGTCAAGAGCACCCGTACAGCCTGGGTGCCAGCAAGATTTGAGAGAGGTCCTGGGCAGAGCAACCAGATGCACTGAGATGCTCCAAGCATTACCAGACTGTGCTCATTCAATTTAAAAAGTCCATCAAGACATAACTCATTGTAGCCATTTTCCAGGACTAGCACTGGGAATTCAGCCTAGTAGAGAAGAGGGCTATGGTCTTACTGGGTGAGCTGGCCCTCCAGGGTCCATGAGAACACACAGACTGCCTGTGCCACGGATGAGGAGATCTACGCATTGGCTTTCTGGGCCAGTGCAGGCTCAGCAAGCTTTATCAACAACAGCAAAGTGCTTCACTAAGCAGTTTTACTGCACCGACCCTCACAGAGTGTAAAGCGTAAGTATTTTGTAACCCCAGTGCAAGAGAAGCTGAGTAGGTCCCACACAACACAAGGCCATGGAGATCCTTACTTCTGGGTGGCTTGTTCAGGGGCTGGCTGGTAGGTACATGGCTCCGAGACCTTCAGCTGCAGTATTGGTGCTTCATAGTATGAGCTGGGTAGCAAAACCAGATAGTCCTAGGAGGAGAGATGGGAGAGTTGCATATGTTTAGGACACTTGCCCCCAAGGAGCTGCTGAAGCCCCTGTGATGGATGGAGCACAGGGGTTGGCTCTTACCAGCAGCACACCCTCTGCTTCGACAACCAGAGACCAGGTGTTGGGGTTGAGTACGAAGGGCTCCCCAAAGCTGTTCTGTGGGACTGTGACAAAGGCTGGCTCCGTGCTGGGAGCAAAGACAATCTGCTTGGTCTGCTCTGTACCTGGAGCGGGAGGGATGAGAGGCTGTGAAGGGACTGGGATGGAAAACCTGGGGCTGCAAATTGGAGGCTATGCTCAGGGAAGCAGCTCTGTAGTGCAGTGGGGAGTCCCGGGCTCCTGCTCTTTCAGTGCTGCTGTAGCAGAGGCACCACAATCCCACGCTATCCTGTAACAGAGACATCCACTCTGAATCTGCTCAGTAGCTTGATGGGAGAGAAAAAATATAAATCACTGCAATCCTTAATGCTAATCCACAGCTCTCCCAGTGTGCTCTGCTTCCCCGGTCTGCCAAGCACAGAGCACTGCATGCCAAGGAGTGTTTTGCCAGCTAGAGGAGGAAGGAACTCATCTGTGAAAAATGTATTCTGAGATAGACAAAAAGAATTACCCAGATATATTCTTCCTTAGGGATATTCTGACCCAGCTCCACAGGCGAGATACCTGTCTTCTGGCAAACCCTAAGCTGTGCTCCTGTCTTTCTTGCCAGCCACAGACTCTGCACTTGAGACTTAGACATTAATTTTAACTGACAGGACAGAAGGGGTTTGAGGGCAGATCCTGCTGCTGCTGAACAGTTCTTTGGCTCGGCTGACACAGTCCCATAACCTCAGGATTCATTAACTTTGGATGCAATAACCATACAGCACCTAGAAGCAAATTGTCTGCCTGTCCAGCAGTCTCAGGAGCGTTCTGAAGAGCATGACTGAGTGATTCACTGAATATGGCTGCATGGTGAGCAAATGAGATGAAGAAGGAAGTGGGGAATGTGGCACGCTGACTATCCTGGTGCGGCACATGGACATCAAGGCATAGTGCAGAGGGCCAGAAGCTAAAGCAAAGGCTTGTGCTACTGCTGGGACAGGTAACCCCTTCCCATGTGTGCTAGCTCTGCTGCATGCCTGGCATCAGCTGAGGCCAAGCCCGTGCTTTCTCAGATGGGAAGCAGAGGTGAGGATGCAAGGGATGAAGAGGTTTCTCTGAACAAGCAATGGGGTAGATTTCTTGACAAGCTGAAGTCTCACATCCCTTTGAGATGATTCACAACTCAAACTGAGATCGCTTCTGGAAGTGGGGTGGCAGAAACCAGTCTGCAAATCACATACTTGGAAAAGGCTTCCCTTTTTGCAAGCCACATCTTCCAACTTATCTTCTTTCCAGGCTGCTCGTCCTTTACCAAGTGAAGCCCATTCCACCCCAGCAGAAGGTGGCTCAGCATTTCTGGAGCTGATCTGGCCTATCAAGGAAGCTGTCCTCACAGATCCCAGTGCTGGTGTGTGTCTGTTTGCCTTTAGCACTAGAAAAATCCACTGCTGCTTCTGAGCAAGGAGGGAAGCACAATAGAAGGCAAATAAGCTCTGCTGCTGGATA
>JANHGB010054750.1:0-11360 GCA_026283785.1 Coracopsis vasa
ACTTGCTGTGTTATCTAAGGAAGAGAATTCAGAGAGGGAAGATTGCCGATTCACCCTCCAGTTTCTTGTTGCTTTGAGTGTTGTTAAATTCTATCTCCACACTGAATTGCAGACAGATGCTTGGGTAATTGAGAGCTGAGGCTTTAGAGATGATGATGCAGGCTCTGATGCTGTTACTCAAGCTGGATTATACCTTACTTTGTAAGCAATCTCACCAGCTTTGGTACAATAAACCAAACAATATTGAAGGAGGGGGGGAGCCTCAATTAAACTGAGCACTGTAAATGAAACCTGTACTGATTGAAATGCCTCTGACAGCTTGTGCTGGAGTTGCAGGAAGGACAAAGTGAGCTTTTAACAGGCTTGGTGCTTCTTGCCAGATGGTCTCATTCCTGTTTGGGTTTACAGAGCTCTTCCCTCCTCTCTCTGCATTGCTTTTGGGATTAACAACAGTGGTTTCTGCAGGAGGCTCCATTGAGAGCGAGGAGCAAAGGGGAAACGTGGTCTGTGTGAGAAAGGACAATAAAATGCAATAAGGGGGGGTGGTTTGGCTGCTTGGCCCTGCTGTGAGAGCAGGGGACGTGGTTTCATCCTGTCTCTCCAGGGCTCATGGCTGCAGCTTTGCTGACGCCTCTCCAAGAGCAGGGATGCTCTGTTAGGGGTGCGGGTGGGAGCTGCTGGCTGTGAAAGGGGGAAGAAGATTCCATTACTCTAAAAGGAAACAACCCTTTATCCTATGCCCATGGCTCAGTGTCCTTTTGGCTTAGGGAAGGGGTTACCTCCCTTCCCCTTCACATGAGGGAAGATGGAGCCACCTCAGTGTTGAGGGCAGGAGCTGGGTGTGTAGCTCATGGGTAAGCATTCAACAGGCAGCTGGGTTTGGGAGTGCTTGTGTTGTACCAGCAAACCTCCCAGGCTGGCATCACCCTCCTGAGCCTGGCTTCACTCTCCCCCAGCACCAGGATTACACAGCTCAACCCGCTTCATCATGCTCAGCCTTAGTTTGCTGTTAGGAACCCAGCAGCGATGGAGGCATTCAAACAAAGCAGTTTTCCTACTTCAGGACAAGGTTATCTTGGACTATTTACTATGGAGGTGATGCTGGAGCCAGCACGTTCAGGACAAACCTCCTGACTGATGTGTTGGCTTTGCTCTTGAGATACCTAAAAGCATTTCCAAACATACTCTCCTATTTCTAGGGCTATAATTTCCTTGTTTCATTTTGGGGCTGCTAAAGGCTTTTTCCTTTGGGGTGAGAGCATTGGAATGTCACAGTTTCTTTCATTTAGCAAGTGGGACATTTACAGTTTTGTATACATGCATTTACCATTTATTGTGATAGAGGTCCTCAGTACAAAACTGATGTATGGAATGTCCCACCTACCACCATCAAACCTCTTAAACAAAGCAAAAGGCAAACCCTCAGCTATTTTCCTTTATTGAGGATACATAAAAATCTGTTGCTTCCAGCAGAGTTTTAACCCTAAAAGTGCAGGAGCCAGCAGTTTTCAAAGTTACTGTAGTTGTTATAATCACTCAGTTGCATGTGGAATATACAGGAAATAAGAACCTTTGCCTCATTGAATTGATAATCCCAAAGAGATTTTGGGGCTTTTAATGCTGCAAAGTGATCCAAAGAGTGGGGATCATAGCACTTGGCTTTGGCCAATCCCAGTTGAACTGTGTTTAAGTTGCAATCCAAAGCCAGGTCCTCCTCTTCTGCAGCGCTGCAGCTCAGGGGTGATTTCAGGCTCCATGTGCTGAGTGTTATTGCCACAGAACTTGGGATTTCAGGAACATGTAGCATTTGAAAGTTGCTAAACATTGAGTTGATTCCATTTTCCTCTCCAGTTACAGCTTCCTTTGGTTTGCCACATTTTAGGGTTTACATTTGAACTTTTGTCTTTCCCTTTTCAGGCAGATTAAGACTTAATAAATGAAGCTAGGAGAATCGTGGAAATTCTAGAGAAAGATGGGATTTGTGGTGATAAATTATGCAGTGGCCCTGTCGGTGATGTGTGTGTGTTCATTAACAGCCTGATGCGACACGTATTTCATCTGATGCCAATCCTTGCCTGTGCAACTGATCCCCATCCTCATGGAGCGGGGGGATGTTAACCCTGCGCATCACATAGCGCAATATGGCTCGGGAGCTGGGATCACAGCCTGATCCTGGCAGCGCCACTGCCTTCAGGGGTTATTCCCGACTTCTGTGCCTGATTTCTGGCCATCTGGGCCTGGGTGTGCTGTCGTGTACTTAGATCTGCTTACAATAACACAGCGATGAGGTTGCAGATGCCTGCAGTCTGTTTGTAACCTTCTCCAGCGTATCCCTGTCTGCATCCTGTGATTAAAACATGTCAATGCTTCTTCCTATGTGGAACAGCTCAAACTTTGCCACGGCTCAGCTGCCATGTGAACGAGTTTAGTTTTGCAAATGTAAAGCCTTTTTTCTTTCATTTCTTCCAAAAATGCAGCTTTTACCTCTTTTTTCCCCCCTTTTCCTTTGCTTCTCTTTCCAAGGAGCCTGTTGTTCAAAGCTCAGCCCAAGGACTTACAAAGCCTTGGGAGATGCTGGGTTATGGCTGAGCTGGATGCTCCAGAGCAGATGAAATGCTCTGCAGCAAAATTGGGCACAACACCTGACTTATTCTGTATCACAGTCTGTTAGATGGGGTCTGTGTGTTCCAGTCCACACAGGTGTCTGCTTTGGCTATAACGCTACCTGAATTGGAGATAGGGAACTGGTACAAGCGATGAATACATTCACTATTGAACAACAGCAATGGGATGTGTAGAATGTGCATGCAATAAAAACATGGACACCTTCCAACTGCTGTTGGCAAAACCCTTGATTTGGTTGAGATTTATCATAACAAATCATCTCTGCTAGAGGTGGGCTCTCCAATACAAACACAAAGGTATTTGTGAAGATACACAAAGGAATTCGCTCCTCAAGAGCAGCAGTCACAGCAGTGGGGCTGAACTTGTGACAAAGAGCAGAAGAGCTTGTCCTCTATGACAACTGCAAAGTGCCAATGTGCCTTCCCTTGCAGTGCTGTGATTTCCTGCGGTCCAAAAGCCTAAATCCAGCTCAGAGCTTTCACACCATAACCACCCCCAAAAGTTAGGCTGATGCATCACAGTGCATCGATGTGATGCATCTCAGGGGTTACAAGGCTATCCAGTGTGTGCAGAATATTGCAGCACTTCACTCTCCCTGCCTTTGATTATGATCTTTGCATGGCAATTTGTATTTTGGGGTGGTTGCAGCATCTGATTTATACCCAGGCAGCTCGATCTTAAAAGGAAATTAACACTTCCATGGCAGTGGTGTTTACAAGGAATAGCACATCCCTCCTCTAGCAGATCAGCTTTACTATAACTAATTAACACAGCATGCTTAATTGCCTTGTGCAGTGGAGGGTGGAGTTCCATTTACCCCCAGTTAGAGGTGGGGAGGCTGTGAGCCCCCTCTGTGCAGAGGGAGGGCAGCTCCATGGCTTGGCAGCATCACCCTGGGGCTGTGCTGGACCCTTTGGTGGTGGCAGATCTGCAGCAGGGAGTCCAGCACCTGTAATTATCTCCATTAAGAGCATTCCCAGGGCTCATCTTACAGAGTGTTTAATTAGCTGAAAGGCTGATACCTGTCAATCAGATGTGGGGTTTAAAGGGCAGAGTTACTCCAGTAGCCTTATTATTAAAGGAAATTACTAGTACAGTTGGCTCAGATCTCGCTAAGAAACAAGATTATAGATGGGTGATGTTACCATGGAAAGCCAAACACTTTAATCACACCCCAGCACGTAGTAATAGAGTTTCAAAAGCAATGCTACCAGGAAACTTAACAACACCCAGGGCTTAGGCAGATACTTGGATATTAGTGAGAACTAAAGGGAATGTTTAAATGGCTGAACTCACCATAGGGCTTCGCGGCAGCAGCAGCACCACGTCCTCACGTCTGTCTTGCATGTGTTTGACGTGTATGCAAATGGTTGCACAGATTCACAGGGAAATGAAGAGTTAAATACTAGGGGAAAAAAAACAACCAGATGATCAGATTTCCATAAATTAGGAATTTCAGGGCCCTGCAGAGGTTGCTGCATTGGTTGCTGGTTCCAGTATTTTACTGGCTTGGTGCTGTTCCTTGAAGAGCAGGACTTGAGTGTGTTCTCACCCTGACCTAAATCCAGGCTAAACAAGACTTGCAGTGTGATGGAAACTGTGAGCACGTCTTCTACTCACTTGCTTATAGCCAGGGATTAGGGGATGTTGGTGCCAATGCTCAGCCATGGACATGTCAGAAGTTCTGGCTCTGCTTTGGAGCAAGAAGCCAGCCCAGTGAGGTACCAGCCAAAAGGATGGGCTTGAAATCTGTCTCTTATTCTAGTGAAAAATGTCCAATATCCATGATGTGAATAGTCACAAACCAGCAATAACCTGCAGTCCCCAGTCTGTTTAGAACAAACCAGTCTCAAGTGCTCAAGCATCTGATGCAGCCAGGAGAAGTTGGCTTTTATTTGTCCTCTGTAGCTTAAGGCTGAGTGAAGAAGAAATCACATCGCTTGGGGTTTCCTCATGTTGTGGCGAGACAATGGGAATGACTCACTTGGACATCTTCCTGTAGCCACTGGGAACCAAAAGTAAATGATATCCTTAAAAAGTGAAGCCAATAAAAAGCAGGGAGATTTAAATAAGTGGCCATGGCAGCTGGATTTAAAGCCAGCTGGAGTTTATGGAGTGGCAATGAGATTAGGGAAGCCAAAGTGAAAGCCCTGGGACATAACAGAGCTGATTCGTTTGGGGTCCATAGATGAAATAATAATGATGATAATAAATTCTATTTTGCCATACTCTTCCCTTCATCTCATAACATTAATAAGATCATAATGAAATGCTGGCAAGTTTTGGTCTCAATCAGAAAACTTGAAGGGCATGCTGTGGTCTTCTCCTCCTGAATGTCATAGCACAATGCCTCTCAAAGCTGCAGACTGATAATAGTTTCTTCTCATGCAATCAAGTTATGAATATTTTGATGCATGTTCTCTTAGGCAGGATTTAGTGCCTGAACTGTGATCAGTGTCAGTAATGAGATAATACCTTTCTTTCCCCTTCTCCTGTCTGTGCATAAAGAACAGGTATTATCAAATACAGCAAAGGGCTGAGTTTGCTGTGAGCCAGGAGGGCTTTTTGATTGTATTCCTTCAGGGGAGGCCTGATGCTCAGACCTGTCTGTGGATGTGTGCTGATGTCTTATGGATATGTGCTGGTGATTTCCATAATGGAAAAGGATAATCTGTTACCTGGGAAAGTGTTTCTTGGTCCATGTGAATTGGGTTTGTGTGTTTCCTGAGCTCCAGTTTCTGATCCTCAGGACCACAGACTGGTTTGCTTTGGAAAGCTGCGCTGCTGCGGGCAGGGGTGATGGTTGCTGGTTGACTCCATCTGCTTCAAGAGAGGCTTTGTTAGACACCAGGGTCTAATAGGAGTTCCTGCCTTGCCGGTACCAATGTTTTCATCAGATGCTCTTGCAGCCTTGCTCTGTCACTCTGCCCATATTGAGCGGTGCTGTAGGAATTCCAGCTGTGCAAGCTGATGCTCTTACACCTGCTAAAGGTTCCTATGTTCATAACACGTTGGTTTCAGAGGCAGCTTAAACACTTCTCCTGCTGCTTTTCTCTCCCTTTATTTTCTTTCTAACTTTCTGCACCTTTTTTATCCCTTTTCCCCACTTCTCACTCTTCTCTGTCTCAGTTACTGAAGTGTGGATTTACTGTTAGGCAAAGTATGGGGTCTTCCCAGGTAAAGGCCTCCATCCCCTCTCCTCCTTTCCTTTACAGCCAGTTTGCACACAGTGAGTTTGTTGGTTTAACCAAAAGGTCCAGAAATGGCATCACATTGTGCTGTGTGAACACAGCAGCTAATCAGTGTTACTGATTCGTTACTCATTGGTTAGTAGGTAAATGAAGGAGGTAAGTTTTCTTTTTGACCCCTGAAGATAAGAGTATAAATAATATCTTGTTACTTAATTAGACACCTGTACAGTTCTAATGATGTGCTGGGCCTCGGGCATGGCAGAGGAAAAGAAAACGTGTGACTGGGGAATAACGAAGCCAAAAGCTGGAGCTTGGCTAATGCAGAGCTTGTCCTTCTTGGATGGAGCTTTTTGGTTTTAATTATCTACGCAATGTTATCTCAAGAAGATCTTATTTTTGGCTAATTAGTTAATCCCTGTCTGGTGCTAATGGAAGGCTGTGTTTCAGGGAGGTTTGTTGCTGCACAGCTGAGGAGGAAGGCAATTAGTAGTAACACACGAGAAAGCTGAGCCTCCAAACTTACACAACATGTTTAACGAGACAACTGGGATGCATACGGGTGGGAGCCAAATGTGTTGCAAGCTGCTGGCTGTTATTAAAGTGCAAGCATGTGATTTGGAAACTCTCCCCCTTATCTGCCCCATTCCTCCCTCTGCCTGTTGGCTGGGCAGCGGATGCTGGAAGCGGGGTGCTGTGAGCAGAGCTCCCCATCCAGATGTTCCATAGAGCCACTGAGCATGTTCTCTCATTGCCAGATCTCCAGCAAGGGGCACAGCTTTGTTGTAAGCACTGGATTGCAACATGAATAATTGATTCTTTTCAATTCCTACTGAGATCTTGGCAATCAAATCCCTGCAGCCTGGAGAATCTCAGCAGTGAGGTAGAACTTTAGTCCTGGCAGCTTGTGTTTCCTGAAGATGAATGTTTAGTTGATATGGCTGCTATTGCAGTTGGAAGAAGCATTAGCAAATATGCACTCTCTCTGCTGCTTCAGTCAGGAGCCTCATGAATCCCTGTAATTCCAGTCTTGCATGAAGCAAAAGAAACACGTCCCATGTAGGTGTTTCTACAGCGGTCATTCATTTAGGTGAGCCCCAAACATGCATTTGAAGGGGTGTTTCTCTGCGGACCAGCTACCTGCATGTGTGCAGGCTTTGGGCTGAGAAGAACCAGGTTAGGCAGTGCTGTTGGACACCACTAGCTTGAACTGGACTTGGAGTGCAGCTTCTTCTGGTGCTGAAGGGAAGCTATTGCCCAAAGTGTGTGTGGTGGAGGAGAGAGCTGGGTCTCCCTCTGCTCATGGTGGTGATGTCCATTAACTCCTGTCCATCAGTATCATAGCGGACAGGAACCTGGACTCTTATGGGCTATGGGAGCCCCCATTTTCTTCCCCTTGATGGTAGGAGGAGGCTCAGGTGGCTGCTTGAGTGGAGGCTTATGGGGTTTTTACTTTACTTGAGGGAAGCTGAGCAAGACTTGGAAGCACAGCGTGCTCCATGTGAGTGTCCAGCTCAGCTCATGAGTGTTACAGGTTCTTAGCAGAAGGAAAACATCCTTATTTTGGATGTCTCCATCACACACATCTGTGAGGTCAGAATTAGACCCTCATTTCTGACTGCTTGTGTGTAATGGTCTCAACTTAAAACTATTGATTTCTTTCTCATATGCAACTTCCACAGTGGAAGAGTTGGTGATAGAGCTGGGGTTAGGAAACAGTGCAGTCCTTAGAGTCACTGTGATCCTCCTGCTCCAGTTCCACCATCTGCCCCAGTTACCCCCCAGCAGCACCATTAGAAAACTCAACCAACTAATTTCCTTGAAAGAAATAACATGCCAGAATGAGCTCCCAGTGTGTCTGGAAGAGGAAGCGGCTCCCAGGCAGAAAATCACACCAGTAAATTAAAGAGCATTTCATAACTTCACAATTGATCCTTTTTTAACACATGTTAACCTATTCAAAGGAAACTCTGTGATCCAAGTGTGCCAATGCAAGCACTGAGGCAAAGAGTCAAACCAGACATGGTTTTGTAATCGTGTAATTCAGACTGGCTGTGTGTTCTTTCAAACACACTGATTTCATGTCGCTGCTGCTCTATTATGGATAGGTGTCGAACGCTGTTTATGCTCATTCATTCGGGCTCTTGATCCTTATTTAAAATATAGGGTTTTGCAATACTTTTGAAGCTGACAATGTGTCACACTCTGTAGGTAATAACAGTGTTAATAGGAAAACCCTGGAACTGAAGGCACTCAGTGCATTACACATCAGCTGCTAATTGGACTTGGAGAAATTGCTGTAATATCCTATGGAAGTTGGGTCTGATCCACCACAGCATTGCTCTGGATCTGTGTCAGTGCAATCACTTGCCTGACATCTGGTCCCTTTCCAATCCCTTAAACCCAGAATAGCCTCCATAGAGCTGGGATTTACAGAGCCTGGAATTAAAAACTGGCCAAAAGTTGACAACAGTGATACAGCTCACAGCATGGACCAAGTTACTCTTTTAGCTTGGAAATGACACTTGTGTTATCAGGCTTGCACAAGGGGTTAGCCTTTCTTCTCACAACTTCTGGATATGTCAACACACTTTAACCCTGTTTTCCAATGGGAGAGGCTTTGAAGCAACGATATCCCTACAAATTCAATTAAACCAGACAGTGGAGAAAACCCTTGTCAGAGCTTTAGACAATGGGAAGGGCTGAAATGCTGCCTCAAGTCCTTGCTAAGCACAGGCCATCAGCAGAGGAAAGGGATCCCCTTGCAGGGATGCTTGCCCAAAGCTTGGGCTTCTGAAGGCAAGCAGGAGCTGCACCGGCTCATGCAGAGCTGCCTGTTTGGATGAAAAGGAGGAGAAGAACTGGATATTTCAACCAAGTCACAAGCCCTGTTGTTTTTCTTGATTGCTCTAAGACATCTTTCACACTGTATTCATCTTTGGTTCCTTTGCCTTGCAGTAAAACCAGAGATAAAGCAATGTGAAAGCTGTGTGTGTGCACGTTCGTAATATCACTGGTCTGATGTGCAAGCTTCTATTCCCAGCTGCAATAACGTATTTGATGTGTGTGTGTATATATATATATGTTTTCCAACAACCCATCTCTGCAGCACCCTTGCAGGGGCAGTGCCTGGCAGTAGCTTGTGTTCCTGTTCATCTGTTGGGTTCATTGTTACTGATAACACCCTCAGAAGGCTGCTGGTTGCTTTCATCTTGCCTTTTTACTGCCTTGCTTGTTTTTATCTCCATCCTGTTGTGTCTAAAGAGGTCTTTATAAAACGTTGTCTCTCTGCTGTGCACGTCTCTCGTTTATTAATAATTCATTAATCAATTTAGAGGGAAAAAAGGCACCAAACCCAACAATGCGAAGTGATCACAGCTCCGGAGCTGCGCTGTGCATACTTTGCACCTCAGGCTGCATCAGTCGTGAGCGCTCCCTGCAATACCCCTGCCAGAGATACCAGACATCTGGAGCTCTTTCTTTTGTAGATTTACTTTAAAAAGAGAGAAAATGTTCTTTTTCTGTTACATGGAAAAAATGTTCCCTGGGAAATCGATTGATATGGAGGAAAACGGCAGTTTCTGGAGCTGAGGTTTGATCGTTGCAGGAAGCAGACGTCTGCGTGTGCTTGTACCAGAGTCCAATGGGCAAAGCAATTACAGGTTCATCAAGAATTAAAATTCACCAGTGACTGCACAGTCCTTGCACTGAAGTTCCTGGTAATAAAGCCAAAATTGTTCCGATGACATGGAGGAATTGGTGCCTGGCTCTGAGCAGGCAGCTTGGTTTTACAGGCACTATCGTTTGCAGGTTACTTGTAACGCATCATGGAGAGGGAGACCTTGGCTTTGTCTGTGTGTGGGTCTGAGGACTTCCTTAGTCTGGCTCGCTCTGAAGAAGCCTTGTCCTGTGCCAGGGCAAGACCTGGACACAAATCCCTGTTGCCGCCCTCTGGGTTCCATGGCTGGTGGTGGGAGCAGCCAATGGATGGCAGCTGGAGAAGAGAGCGTGACTGCTGCTGTGTGCTTATTGCTCCCAAGTAAGTGCTGCCTAAGGCCTGATGTTGCCTCTGGTGCTCCTCGAGCAGCTCAGATGGGGCAATTGGATGATGCTGCTTCCTTCAGCTGTGCACAAAATCCTCCTCCCTAGTGTTGGCCACTGAATTGTTTCCAACCCCTGCATTTACTGTAACCAAGCTTGCTTTACCTGCATCAAAGCATCATGTTAAGTTCACCTTTACTTCTGTCCTCCAGGCAATGAGTATACAGATTTCCTCATTTTGCCTGTAATCTTCAGTGGGTTCAGTGCTAATCCTACAGCATTAAGGCAGTTTAATGCTCCATTGATTATTTTGGAGGTGGTCTGGGCACTGTGCATGGTAACAACCACACTGCTTACTCAACGGGAAGTAACTTCTCAGCACGATGCTAACCCCTGTTAATAAATGCTGTGGGTCACCAAGGAGAGACTTTTCCCTCTAAGGAAAGTTAAACCCTTTTGTTAGCCTGCTTCTGACCCAGAGTTTGCCTCCTATAATCCCCCTTTCAGTGGGCACAAAGCAGCATGCTGTGAATTAACGGAGCTTGAGCCAACCCTTCGGAGGTAGACGAATCCCCACGCATGTAAGATGTTAGACAAGTTCTCATACTTCATGCAAGCGCCTGTCACCGTGACACAGGAAGGGATAACATTATGAGTTTGTAATTTATTTCCATATTCTTTAATCATATTTCAGTGGCTCTTTGGTTTATGACCTTTAAAACCACCTGAGATTTAGATTGATAAATGGGTAGCAAATAAATTTAGCAAAATAAGCAATTCCAGCCTATGGAAGGTCAGCAGAGGGGTGTGCAGTCACGGCTCCCATTAATACGTTATATTTCAGTCAAAAGCTTTTAAACGCTGAAGGTTTTCAGAGGGAAAGCCTGTAGCTTTGATGAATGGGTTTCTTCTAATAGCTGGATGGGAAATGAAAATCAAAGTAAGGGAAAATCCGCCTTGTTTCTGAGGCAGAGATGAAGTTTTCCTCTGCTGTAGGGGCAGGACAGTTGGATAGGCTTGGGAATGAGCAGATTACGTTTCAGCACAGGATGCCATTTGAATAGTCTTGTAAATCAGTTAATTGGCAGAGATTACTCATAATAACTATTATTGTTACTGACATGGGGCTCAAGCAGAGGAGAGCCACAGAGGGCAGGTAAAGTAAATAGGCATCTTTATTAGCAGACCTTAACAGGGAGAGAAGAGAGACCTCAATGATGTTATCTCTCCATTTGCCATTGGCAGCTCTTCCGGCAGCATCAGCCAAGGTCTGAGCTGGCCAGGCAGGGATCAGGCCTCTTTGAAGAGGAAAAGTTTAAGTTAATTACTTGCTGTCTATAAGTTCAGCTCCGTTCAGAATCGTGTGCAGGGCTCCGTTTTGTGCTGGGGTAGAAGAAGTCAAAGTAATGGAGAAAGCAATGCAAAAGGGTTGGGTTGGAAGGGACCTTAAAGCTCATCCAGCTCCAACCCCTGCCACGGGCAGGGACACCTTCCACTGGAGCAGCT
>JANHGB010054750.1:11417-37912 GCA_026283785.1 Coracopsis vasa
CAGCGCCTCAGCACCCTCACAGGGAAGAGCTTCTGCCTAAGAGCTCATCTCAGTCTCCCCTCTGGCAGGTTAAAGCCCTTAGCATGAAATGCATGTGACACCTGAAGCAGAGACTTGTCTGTGGGACTGATGCAGCAGTGATGTGGGACAAGGTGGCAGGAGCAGGGCTGGGGCTGGCTTCACAGGAAGCTGTGAGGTTTATGCTGGCAGAGGACCTGTTGTCTCCCGGAGCAGGGAACTGGTTATTAATGCTTAAATTGCCGGTGGTGTTTGCGTCTGATTTAGTATCACTTAAGTAAGTGATGTATGATTTCAATTAGGAAGCAAAGATGCTTACTGCATCTCCGGGATATGTTTGGATGGAGAAAAGTGCTTTGTACAGGCTTTCTGTTTCGGGGGAGGTAACTGGAGCACGGGGTGTCTGTGTGTTTGCTTGCTGCAAAGTTACTTCAATGTCAGCTGGGGAAGGAAACTGCATCAAGTTCATCCTGCATGAGCCAGAGTCGATGTGAAGTCACCAGGGTGGACTCGAGGGCTCTGGAGCAGGCTGGTGAGTGCCATAGGGGGATGCTTTCCTCGGGGTTGGTGCTCTCTGCCAGCTGGAAGAGCAGCTCCTCCATGTGCTGTTGGCCCTGTGCTGCTGACACGCAGTAGATGTGCTTTTAGGGTCATAAGAACTTGTGGTCTTGGAGGAAAAGGAGAGTTTTCCTTGGTGCTAATGTCAAGTTTCATCCTTGCTGCTGATGTGAAGTTCATGATGTCTGTATGCCACAGACTGCAGTGGGCCAAGCAGCCCCTGGATTTATTGAAGTGCTAAAGGTTTGCCCTGCAATGTGGGGCTGGAATTAGTGCCAAAACAAACCCGAGGTTGAGCTGCAGCAGGCAGTGAACTGAGGGAGGGCAGCATCAAAAGTCTTTTAACCAAGACCAGTCTTGTGATGCTCGAGTCATTAACATCTGAAAGGGCTTTGTGATACACACCTATTTCTGGCTGGCATTAGCACAACAGTCACAAAGAGAGATGTATTGAATGCTGGTGTGGAGGGAACACCTCCTCCTCCATCTGCACCCTACATCCAGCCCTCCTCTGAGCCCAAACTGAAATGTCAGTGCCACAACCCTCTCCCCAGGCTCTCAGTCTGTGCTGCTGGTGTTTGCCTTCATCTCCTGCTGTGTGCTTCAGTAGGAAGCAGCTGGAGATGAACTGTGGTTTGGGCAGCCCTGCATCTGCAGGGGTTTGGGAGCTGCAGGTATGTGGTGCATTGGAGATCCATGGACCTGCTTTCGTTTATTAGGCCTCAGTTAACTCTTCTTCCAGGTCTTGCACTTTGCTGTTCTTCAGGCAATTCAAGCCATTGCTTTTATTGCCTTCTTGCTGGTTGGAGTCACACTGGACATTGGAGTCCCTGGCACTGTCTGAGCCTCAGGGACCATCAGCCTGACGTTAGAGACAGTTTTGCTTCCACAGGAGTACTCTAGAGCCACAGCATTAACTACTTGGGTTAAGTGCATCAAGGGTCTGAGACAAGGGATGCCAAGAATTACAAGCTCTATCCTTGGGATAGCAGCTAGCATTTTCATGATGATTCCTAAAGTCTTGCATTGTCTTCTCCGATCCCTGACTGAGAACAGAAGGGGGCAGGAACCGGGCTGTATTTAGGTATAGACAGCAAAGCATCTCTAACACAATGAAATAGACAATTACAGGTGAGAAAATGCCCAGTGCCAAGAACAGACAAAGCCAAAACCTGTGACTGGGTGTTTTTCACACACTGCCCAGCATCACTGCTTGGGTCACCTGCATTCTCCAGCTAGCTGGGATTTAGCTGTAAAACACACCAGGTACAAAGTATGTGTAGGTGTGGGTTTGGGCAATAGAGCTGTGCTGGAGCTGGTGGGAAAGTGGGGTTAAATGACTGACCTATGGGTCTCCTCACCCTCTCCATGCAAATGTTGCAATAACAAAGTGTTTCTTAGCAAATTAGCTGATACCAGTACTATGATCCTTATAAATTACATGCCAGTGGTGATTTTTATTGTATAAATCTATCTCTCTATATTGCTACCATCTCTCCTGGTGAGAGATGTTCCCACATTTCAGCCATATGAACTTTCAAACTGCTGAGCTAAACAAAGAGATATGGTTTTCCTTTAAAATACCATAATGAAGTGCTTACAAATGAGTTACCTTGCGCTGATTAGAGTAGTTGGAAAGCCCCTGTAAAGCAGTAACACTTCATTGCTCAGTGATGCACCACCAATTGCAGCAGCAGTTGCCACCAGATCCCATCCGATCTGCAGCCAGAGCAAACTTCCTAGGAGAGGAAAACCCCAACTTTGGTGCTTTCGTCTTTCTTTCTTATTTAGAAGGTAAATGACATCCTTTATGGGTACTGGGGTGATTGGAGGCATTGGATGCGGCTGCTTTGCTATTTACTGAAGTATCCTCTAAAAAGCAGCATCCTTTCTCTCCCACCACCTTGTGTGTGACCATCCCTGCTTTACCTGCACAGTCCATCGCTTTTCTGCATTACATTATGCTGGCCTTCACTTCAGGAAGGGTTTCCCTCTTAATTAAATGTGATTTATCTGCATTGCTCTAAACTCCTAAGGGGTGTAAGAGCTCTCTCCCAGTGGATGGGGTCCATTCCCAGGTGTGTTGTCCATCCTCAGCCAATGGATCCTGCAGGTCTGCATTCCTATGAGCCACATTTTCAAGCTGAAGGTGAGGATGACAGCAAGCTCTTCAGATTCATGCACTATTCATGCAGTCCTCTAGGCTCCAGTGAAGCCCTGATAAGATAATAAGAAGTTAGTGAGACGTGGCAGTCTACAGCTCCACTGCAGTTTTCATCCAGGGATCTCTGTGTTTCACTAACATTTATTAACTGAGCCTTGCAATAGTCTTGCAGGGTCTGAGGTTCGGTTTAGATCCGAGGGACTCTCTTTGTGCAGGGAGTGAAAGGAAAGCCTTGGATCCAGTACCGAAAGGGAAATGGAGATGAGACGGCTCAGCAATATTAAACACAGTTGTGAGTAGGGATGGGTACAGTGGAAGAGTAAACTGGGTGCTGAAATGGAGGACAAAGTCAAAAATGACCTCCCACTTCTCACCTCTCCTGGGGAAGATGGAGGGAAATGATGTATCTTGGGATATTATGGATGAGAAACGGTGGGAGAACAAGCAGGAGAACTTAGGGAAGGACAGACCTGAGTGAGAAAAGAATGACAAAGGCAGGAGCTGGAAGGGAAGAAGGAACAGGGGCAGGAAAATGGCATTCAAAGGACAAAAGTGATGGGCTGGGAAAATGAGAGTTACCAGGAAGGATTAGGAAGGACCTGTTAAGTGTCCATGTGCCCCTCTGTGTGCAGGATGGCTGTGGCTGAGTCAATCCCTTGCACATCTCCTGTTATTACAAGTGTTTTTCCCAGCTAGGTTAGGTTTGATGTTGGCTTTTATTTCCATTGATGGAGATCTCCCAGCACCAGGGGGGCCCGCACTGCCCCGATTCAGCACTTGGAGCTGCAGCACATTGACCCCAGCAATGCCCCTCGCTGGGAAAGCAGACCTTGTACTGCCCACTTGAGAAGAGCTGCTGAGGAAAATCAGTGCTGTGATTGATGCCAGTGCCAGTGTGCCACGTGCTGTGTGCAGCAATGAACGTGAAGGGAAAAGCCCATCGTTTTCCAGGTTATTGAATCTGTCTGTGTAGCCAACAGACACGAGGCACTTGACATTCTGTGTTTGCTTCAGAAATCAGAATAATCCGAGCCCACGGGCTGCCTCCCTTTCACAGGGATTTCATATCCTTTGTTGCTTTAAAAACCCAAGAAATTGGACAACTAGACTGAAAAATACCTTTTTATTCTCTATGCTTCCTAAGCAGTATTTGAAAGTCAGCTCCATCTGTACTTGTACCAACCTAATTTAAAGCTGCTTCTTTAGATCTGTGACATTAAGGAGCTGCACATCTTCCACCCATAGGTAGTGGCATCTGTGCAGAGGCAAAGCTGTTAAAAATTGCCTGAGTGACTCCACTCCAGCTCTTGCTGGGTCTCATGCCTGTGTTTCACATGGTGGTGGATACCAGATGCTGTAAGAGCCCCAGCATAGGCAGATGTGAGATAATCTGCTTCTGCCTCTCACTCTCTGATCCTCGTCCTTCACAGTGAGTGTTTTAGCCCCAGAAACTCCAAGGTTTGATATTCCTTACAATGTTTTCTCCTGTTGTTAATAGTAAATCTCAGCCTATTTGTTAATGTTCAGTTAAATGTGTGCACCTCCAGTTACAACCCTTGGGGAAAAACCCCTCTTACCAGCAATTTAAGACTATTACTGTCATTTCTCTGCCTTCTAAAATTAGATTCCCTATATATTATTTACAGTTGTTTACTGCCATCCTGGTGTGGTGAAGACAACAGCCTTGTGGCTTGTCAGCCAAGCTCTGTGTGTCAGCACATGGGTGTTTCTCTCACAGTGGGTTGAAAGCCAGACACAGTTTACATGTGTGGACTGCCACACTGAGGTTACCTTTAGGAGAATCAGTGTGTACAACAGCTCCTTCACATGGGCTGTTTGTGCTTTGGGGTGGTTTTATGCAGTATCTCATCCTCTTCTGTTGGTTTCTGCTGAGGGGAGGCTGAGCCCCATAGGAATGAAGAAATGTGGGGCCACATGGAGCTGTTCATCTTACCTAGGGCAAGGTGAGTCCCTGTGGTTAAAGCAAGTGGTGACAGTGGCAAAAAGACTGCCTGGCCGTAGCTGTTCTTTTGCAGCCCCAGGGCGCTGGCAGCACACCTGGCTGCTGCTCAAGGATGCAGAAGGGAGAATTTCAAAGCACCAAATGGGATCTTGCAGTGAGGAGCCTAAGGCAGAACACACACCTGGAGTCTTGAGTTGCTGTAGAATTGCTCTCTCAAAGGAGTGGAGCAAGGGAGGGAAGAAGGTGTTTGGATTCTGTAAAGGAAATAAGGTGTCTGGGCAAGAACCAATGGCTCCTGAGGGATAGGACCAAGCCAAGCCTCCCCTCTCCGTCTTTGGGGTCTCAGACTCAGGTCTGTTCATCATTCACCTTGGGACATTTGTGACACTGAAATCTCATGTCTGAGGTGCTAATGGTGACCCAGATGCACCCTGGACACAGCAGCAGGGCTGATGGCTGGGGTTGGCTCCCCCTTTCCCTGCTGCAGATCAGAGAAGGGCTCTTTAGGGCACACTTCCATGCAGATTTGAGTCGCTAGGTACCATTTGCGTTACCTAAGATGCAGAGATGTAGATCTCACCTGACAAAGTGCTCTGCCTTTGCACCTCCATGTGTGAGCAAAGGATAATTTATTTAAATTTATGATGGCTAACAGGCTTATCTAACCACAGTTAAAATAACTTGCTAAATTATTCGTGTGATATTTGGAATCATGATTGTGGGAACAAATTAGCCGACTGAAAACGGGAGACTGATTTGGCTCATTAATTATGGATTAAGGGAGGCCGGGTGCTGGGCGAGCGGCCAGGCTGGCTCTGAGCATACAAATGGGGTGTTTCCATGTTAGAAATGCACTTTCTGGGCAGTGGTTGTGTGGAAAAGCATCACCAGCTCTGCTGAATAGGATGTGGCTGCAGAAGCAGGAGTCTGCATCATAGAATCCCAGACTGGTTTGTGTTGGAAGGGACCTAAAAGCTCATCCAGTTCCAACCCCTGCCACAGGCAGGGACACCTTCCACTAGAGCAGCTTGCTCCAAGCACTGTCCAACCTGGCCTTGAACACTGCCAGGGGTGCATTGTTCAGGTATTCTGTGCCCAGTGCTCAGCGTACTTCTGAGCTGAAGGACCATGTCCCAGGCAAATGCATGGCCATCCAATGGAGGGTTTATACTTACTTTAAAATGTCTCCAACCCCAGTCCAAATGTTGCCAGCTTCACTTGTGTAAGTGATCCCAGCAAAGACCTGACTCTAGAGAGTTTTCTTTTAAAGGTAAAGTGGTACCCAAGGTCACTCAGCACTTAGCAGAGTGATGCTTTCCTTCTGTGTCTCGCTTACAAAGTCAGATAATGTGGTGGACATGTAAAGAAAGCCACCTCATCACCTGGAGATCACCTAATGGGCATTGCTCTGCGTAGAAATCAGTTCTCGCAGTGCCAAAGGACTGGAAGACATTTAAGGAGCTTTAAGGATTTGCCAGATGGTTTGGTGTGCCATCAGATAAGGATGATATAATACAAACAGGGCACGACTTGGATAATGAGGGACTATATGTGAAGTGACGTGATTGCTTGATTAAGATAATAGTTGAAGCATGTGGAGAAGGAAATTATAATTTATATATTGCTGATTGTGAGGTTTATTTTAAGGACATAATTTAAGGATTGTCAAAAGCAGAAAGATCCTGAGCAAAAGTAAGGTACCTCAAGAAAGAAGAGAAATTGCTACTGAACAATTAATGTCTGAGGCAAAGCAGGAAATAGGCAGCCAAGTGTGGAGGTGCTGGAGAAGACAAAGGCAAGAGCTCATGTTCTTAGGAAAGAACTGAACCAGGAGCCAAACACCCACCAAGGTCAGGAAGGGCAATGGGTGTATCTATCTGTACCTTATCCTTCAGGGATAGATGCTGCTTGAGTTGATCAGGATTCATGGAAGCTCCTCCCAGCGGCTCTCTGCATCCCTGCTGTTGGGGATGCTGGTGTGTGAGTTTGAGCTAACCAGTCCTGCTACACGTCTTAAGCCACCTGCACCATGCCACCTGTCTTTAGCTGTTGACAGATACCTGGAAGTATTAATTGCTGCATGATCTAAGGGAAATAATGGTGTTTTAAACCAGGCAAACATGTGGGAGGAACTGTGAGCAGCCTTTAGCAGCTGAGTGATGCTTTGGTGATGATGAGTGATGGTGAAACACTGTTGGGTGGTGTGAGACCTGGGAAGGGGATGGGCATCGTGGGCGAGGTACCAGCATGGCCAGAGCCATCTGCAGCAGCAGATAGACATCCCTGCATCTCCAGTGTTAGAGCATGTGAGGACTTTCCCCAAGGCAGCCAGCTCTCTGCCTGCATTGCTGATTTGTTCATCTGCAATGTCTTTTATTTGATTAATGTGGAGGGTTTTGCAAACTGATCAAGACAGACCTGGCCTGCCTGTAATTTCAGCTAAATTACAGTGATGTTCAATTCCAAACATACCTTTGATATGGTAATAGAAAAAGCTAATTTAGCATATTGCACAGACCCCGGGTAAAGTGGAGGCGATACTGAATATTGATGAAACACATACACAGGTCCCAGCAGTGAGGGGTAGTGATAAATACTTCTGTAGAGACTGAGTAGATTTATATTGTTATCCCTCTGCAAGCTTGTACCTTAACTCCTAATACCTTTAATTAGAGCTGTTCAGAGCAGGTTTTCAGCTTGCTTCCATTGTGTTCCTATTATGAATCAAAAGTTTATTTGCTTCTCTGATGTGTGGGAAATAATGACATGGCATAGAAGGTCCCAACTTGCAGAGCCTCCATCGAGATGCCACGGTGAATGGAGCTGCCCGTGTGTTATGACCTTGATGCACAATTTAAATGGGTGATTTTTCAAGCCAAATGAAATCTTTCACATTAGGCAGTGGATGAGCCACTGGTTTGTGCTGCGGATGCAGCTCCCCCCTTCTCCTAATTAATAACAAACAGTAGTGGTGGAATAGATTTATGGTTGTCAGCAGAGCAGTTAACTGTCATACCACTGATGAGTCAATGGCTTGTTGTATCATAAGTGCTGATAATACCCAGCTCTGGGCTGGGCACTAAGCTGTGAGATGGCAATTTAGTTTTCACACACCATTTAGTTATGCTTTTAGTTCAGATTAGTCTCTGGTGGTTTTTTCCCCTTTTTATTTCAGTTCTAATGCATGAGGCTCGACAGTGACCCAGGTCACAGTGGGAGAACTCATTGTCACAGCCTGAACTTCAGCTGCGACTCTCACTGTGGGTTTTAGAGGGGAGGATGCCTGGCAGAGACAGGGGAACAACCAGCTCATTGGCACACCAGGGCCTGGGGATAACTATGGATCAAAGTCCATGGTCACAGGGGTCCGACAAGCAATAGGGAAACACCATCACAGGTAGCAGACTGCATGTGCCTTTCCATAGGGGAATCAAAATCAAAGCTTCATATGATTTGCAGAAAGAGATGTCCTATTCCCAACAACGTGTGTTTTAGAGGAAGGGTAATGCAAGGACTCTTGGGCTGATACTGCATCACCAGAGGGTTATTGCTACTCCATGTGATTCAAGGTGGGATTTAAGAGGAGTTTAGGTAGCACAGGAAGGGCCTGGGTCAAAGCTAGGTGGAGATGATGCTATATTTGATTGAAAAGGGCTGCAAGTCTCTTTGTTAACTCACAGACTGTCTCCAAAATGGGGCCTTGCAACAGGGACTTGGTGATCTGTCTCATTTGGAGGCTTCTCAGCAGATATTCTCCTTTAGCAAAACATATGACTGTAAATGATCCAAGATCATCTTTGGGCACCCCCAGCTGTAGCTGGGATTCCATGTCCTTGTTATGGGCTTTGTGGTTCCTCTCTGGTACTTTGCCTTCCTTTGATGGTTGGCACACTGGGAATTTCCTTTTAGTTGATAACATCATCACCTCTGTATTTCTTAGCAAGGTTCACCTGGATTCCCAATGAACCCAGGCTGTTTTACAGGTGAGCACAGTGCTGGAGTTTAGGGAGCATGATGGGTTTAGGAGATGATGGGGTCTGCTTCTTCACAAAGCTCTTACCCCACTTTCCTGTGCCTGCAGACACCCCTTGGGGAAATGGTCCTTGCAAAGTGAATTTCAAAGCCTTTTGTGGAGCAAAAGATTTTTCCCTGCAGACATGGAGATGCTCGGGACTATGGAGATCAGGTCTGAACCTGTTTATAGCAAAGCTGCATTGAATGAACTCATCTGGGGAAGGAAACCTTGTAACCTTACACCCAGCCTCACATATGGGCTTCCCAATATTAACAGGAAAATGTCATTCGGGTGTATGTAGCTAGGAAAGTAAAATGTTATTTTATTGAGGAAGTGAAATGGCCAGCAGAAAAAAAGGGAAAATCAGCCTATAAATAATAATGCGTCTTTTATACTCAACTTTTTCCCAGTGAAACGACATCTGTTATATTAAATTCCTGTGTATTTTCTCACATTGACTGAACAGCTCTCTTGGTGCTAGCTTGAAGCTCTGTCAGACTGACTCCAAAAGGTAGAGGAAGATCTCATGTGAGATGGAGATGCCTGCAGCAGAACAGTGGAGGGCTCTCTGACCAACAGCTCTTCTCTGTATTTTAGCACTCATGGTGATATTATACAGAATTCACAGGGAGGTTTTATTTCTGCTGCCCCAAATCTCAAAGCTTTATTCCATCTGACTGTTCTCTGTGAACACACTTCCCTATGGAAGGGTTTGAGTCCATCTGGAGCAGGGCCTGGAAGTTCATTAAAACATAAGACCTAGTATAATTAAAATGCATAAGGATCATCACTCCAGCTTGCTGATGGGAAATCAAAGGTACTGCCTACTTTCTGAAAAGCCTGCTTGGAGAAGGATGTATCTGACACCCAGAGTTTGATGGAGGTCCCACACTGTTCCTCTCATTTCCGAGTTGGTCACTATGATGCTCGCAGTGAAGTGTTTTCAAAGCAGCATTTCCACACATTTGGCTTTTAAATTGCAGTGGGATGATAGCGACAGCACATGGTTACATGCTTCAATGTGTGAAATAAATTGTATTTTATAGTCTTTAACCTGACAGTGATGGGCTGTGGGTGAAAACTTCCATCAGCAGTCACAGATCCTGATTTTCCACTTGGATTTGCACTGCTCATCCTTCCCACCTGGCCGCTGCCGGTGGCTTCAACATGACTTGATGTGGCTGTAGGGGTACATCACTGGCTGCAGAGCCTGTGCAAGCCTGTGTGTCCAGGGTTAGTGGCCTCTATGGTCAGCTCAGTGAATATCTCCCCACAAACACTTGGGTTTTGTTGAACATCTCACTTCAAAGTCCCTGTTTTCAGCGCAGTGTGAATTAGGCTGCATGTCCCCCAGTGCTGGGAAGCCTGCACTTCTGAAAGCAGGCTTTAACACTACCATGATTACAGCCTAATACAAGTTTCTCTTAGGGCATGGCCTCAATATAAGGATTTAATTTTTAGGAGGAAACTAAGTGGGTGAAACTGAAAGCCATCCGAGTGCTCAAACATCAATGTGCTGCAGCATTTAATCGCAAGTAGCCAGTCAGTAGCTTTTGAGCTGCGTTACTTGGGCAGAGGAAGCCAAAGGCCCTTCTTGTTTGTTTCAGTGCTTTTGCGTATTGAAAGTTTTGGTGTGAGGCAAAGCAGACCCTGCTTTAAGCACCAGGCTTTCCTTCCCTTGGGCATTGCACTAAAACTGTGCCATTTCCTCAATGTGCCTCCTGCTGAGGCTGTTCCATTTGAGCTGAGCTTGGCTTGCCTGTGGCCAGTTAGGGCTGGTTTATATTTCCACTACCTGTCACCCTCTTGTATTCTTTGTTCGTATACATAAGACAATAAGGCTGAAAGAGGAAAATGGGTATGGTGATAGAGAATATCTAAAGAGAGCCCATGATGTGAAGTAATGACCGTTAAACTCCATAATAAATCCTTGGTGATGGTACAAACCCTTTGCATCTGCTCGCAAGGTAGAATTATTTCATGGCTTCCAGGCCCTGTACGTGGATATATGTCAGTGCATCAGCATCTTCAGGGACACATCCATAATAAAGATAATACTAATTTTCATAGCAATGTGTTTTCCTGTCAGCCAAAGGTAATTAAGTGGTTAAAGGAGAACTCAGTTTGCTACCTAATGTGACAAATAACTCATGCATTTTATGTCTCCTAGCCTTCTAACTTTCACCAGTGTCAGGCCACATTGGGTTTGCATTTACTGTAACAACCTTCCAGTAGATATGAGGCAGAGCGTGCTAAGTATGGGGTTTCTAATCACTTTTCTTCTGTGTCTGACGTCCCAGCTATCCATGGACCTTGGGCATGGTCAGATCATGGCTCTGAGATAAACAGATTTAATGTGGAAATAAAAGAATGGATCCAAAATGAGGTGGAACTAACAGATGAAAATAATAAGGTGATTAAATGGCAGTAATTGAAAAGGTTTCTAATGCCTTAGATGCGGTACAATAACACTGCTTTACTATTTATCCAGCCTTGAGGCCAGCTATTTCCTTTAGGAAGGTATAGACATTGATATAAGTGCTGCATTTCCTGTATCTGTTCTGCCCAGGCTAATTGAAATGCTATCATGGAGAGGAAATTGGGTTGGTGCTGGGAGTTTGTGCTTGTGCTCTCATCTTCAGGAAGGTATAGAAAATCTCCAGAAAATTAATTGTTTGGACTTGAAAGTGCTCCATTAGCTGAGGTAATGGACAAATTCGGCATTCCTCAACAGCGATCCCGGGATCCAGACCTCACTACTCGTTATTTCTGCACCATTCTGTCCCATATTTTCTATGTTTGCATAAAATACAGAGGTGAATTACTGCTGCAGCTCATGAGGCATCATGGCAGAGGCAGGCACACTCACAGCACCTGGTTTGAAAGAGAAGATCAGCCCAGGGCAGCAGAATTACCACTCCCAAGCACTAAAAAGGTTGTTAAAAGTCTCCATAAGAGCAAACACTCACGTTGAACACACACACGTTGTTTATGTGTGTGTATAAAAGGGAAATATAAACCTTGTTTTCTGGCCAGGTCCCCATCAAATCCATCGCTCTGAGGTCCACAACCCTCCCGTGCTGCAGGAGTGGTCCCATTGCCATCAGGGACTCGCAGCTCCCCATCACTGGGGATGTGTCCCATGGTATCATATCCCTTCCAACCTGCAGTGCCTTCTGAGTGCAGGAAATGCTTTATTTTCTTCTCTTTGTTTGCTCTTTATGTTTCTCCTTTTAATGGTGCATTAGTGGCAGGGAAACCCGTAGAAATAAAAGCGCTCTCAAAAAGGCTACAACAGAATACTCAATACCAGGGAGGGATGAATGAGACCTTGAAATTACAGCCTGCAATATATGAGTCAGTGCTGCTCGCAGGTACTAAAAGCATTAATTCCTGGATACTGTCTGCTTTAGTAGGTAATTTTTGTGAAATGCCTGGAGAGGCTGGTGCCTTTCCCCATCTACTATAATGAAGTATGGCAGGTTTGAGAGAGATGAAGGACTTTGCAAAGGTGCAGCAGCCTGACACCGCGATTCATTCTGAGCATGAGCTGGTTCCTATTTTATCTAAGCCTGATTCCGTCATCCTTGGAAAGGAGGGTGCTTGCTTTTGATGGTGAATCTTGTTATAAGTACTTATTTGGCATGCCAGTGAAGAAGAAAAGCTATCATGGTTTGACATGTGAAACGTGAAGTCTCAATTACTTTTATGTTGTTTTTCCTTCTGTAGATCAGGAGTGAAAAATACATTTTAATTAAAAAGAGAAATATGATATCCACATCTCGGCATGCCTCGTGGAGAACAGCCTGGATTTGGGAGTGCTTCCCAAGTCTCAGAGCAGAGCTTGTGCTGCACTTCACAGGCATGGGCAGCAGCCGTGGCTGATAAAGCCGACTGATTGGTTTGCCCATTATCTGACAGTTTCTTTACTTAAGGGAAAAGGAGGCTGTGGATGATGTCCTGCACATTCAGATAGCTGTTACTGTGATGTTTTTGATGCACTTCACATTCTAATCCTTCTTTTTCTTTGCAGGCCTATTCTTTTTAAGGAAATGAGGGTTATGAGAGTGTGCTTTTGCCTTCCACCATCACCTCCTGCCCCCAGCCATTTCTGAATGCCTTGACCAGCCTGAATTTGCTCATGAGAAGAAGGCTCAGAGATAATGAATCTCTGAAAGTGCTGCTCCAGTCAGTGGTGAAGCAAAGATGCTGCTCAGGTAATAATTATAAGTAAAAGTACATATAAAATATGCTCCCAGGTAAAAAACAGTGAGATTATTATGCCCTTTTGTTGATACTGTATGGGTTATTAGCTGGCATCTAAGATGGACTGGCTGCAGCACATGCTCTTGACCATGCAGCAAGCCAGAGCAGAGCCAAAAGCCACTGAAAATGCAAGGACATTTCTGACCATGCTGTGGTGCTTATGTGTTGGGAGAATGGTGGCCTCTGTGTTAAGGAGCTGAGCCTCTGATCCCCATCTTACTACAACCTCGCATTGTATTTTCCACTGACCAGAAAAAAGATCAAATTAGCTCTTTTACTCAAATTAATGCCTTCTGTGAAATAAAAAGGGTAATTGTTGGTGTGTTGGGCCAAATTGTTTCCTAATGCATTTTGAAGAGCCATGTCTGAAAATGGAGAGGGCGTTTTCCTTGCCTGTGTTTCCTGATGGTCCTTAAAGGCATCTCACTAGTAATAAATAACAACACATGCCTTCAATCAGTCTATTTAGGATAAAGGCCTTGGCTGTTCCTCCATTACAGTAAGTGGACTAGAAGTAAAGCCTTTTATGGAGCTGCCTCTAATTCCCAGCTGCACTGCACCACTTCACTAATAAGGCAGTGGCTTTTTCATCACAGAAAATTCTATTTACCCATCACTGTGCTTAGCAAAGTGTGTTGAGAGCCAACCAACTTCAATATCTAGCACATAATGATGCTTGCACTTCCTTTTGAATGCTCCAGCTGCTGGGAGCTGAGATCACTGAACCCAATGGATACTTCAGCTGGTGTTTCCTCAAGGCAGCCTCACTAAACAAGCTTAAATTTAGTCTATCCTTTACTGAATAGCACTAGAATCGTAAAGTCCCTTGCTATGAGACTGGCAATCACTCTGCTTGGTGGTGCGTGGCTGCAGCAGTGCTCTGTGTATCTGAGATCATCAACAACTTAAAAGGGATCAAACACAGTTATGACAAGCATGTAGCTGGATAATTATGCAGTATTTTAATAGAATCATAAAAAATTCATTACATTGTCTGCACGTCTTGTGCTCATAAAGAGAAAAAAGGCAGAAAATGGAAAAAGATTGAAATCCTACTTATGTTAAATTAGGAAGTGCTGCAGAATTGTTCCTGCTTTGCTCCAGAAGTGACCCAATGGAAGTTCATGCCATAACAACCTCGAATCCCAGTGACTTTAGAGCTGTGGTAGATGGGAAGCTCAGGAGAGGGCAATGGGATCCCCTTACAGCCCCTCTGGTATGCCCCAGCAGAAGTTCACATTGGGGTGTCAGCACCATTCCCATGGAGGTGGATGGGTTTGTCCTATCCCTGCCAATGCTTGAACTAGTGGAAGATGTGGTGGAAGACTCGTGCTCCCACCCCATGTCCCATTGTGGTAGTATGGCCACCCCATTGTCTTCTCCAGGCACATGGGAATGGGCAGGGCTTGCAGAGATCAGGGGTTGCTGCTTGCAAACTCTCTGCTGAGTGTAGTTACACAGATTTGGTGCATGTAGCACATGCCTTTAATTGGGTTAAAGGGTCCATGAATAAACAGGGTCTTTCTACATGAGCCCTTTTGGCACTCTAAGTCAGGCTAGAGCTCATAATAACTGTTTATTTAATACTTAGTATATGTCACTAATCATCTTTACTTGCAAGGATCTGATTACATTTAAACCCCAGGAAGTCAATGAGTATTTTATTACCGATTTCATTAAGAGCAGCATTTTAATTCTTGCCATCTAAATCTCTGCATTTGAGTAGAAATTTCTCTACAGCTCGTTACTTTAAATATGAAAGCAATGGGTGAACCTTACCAATCACATCATCTATTATTACATTTGCTACCGGGGTAGCTGCAATGCTAGAAGGACTCTTCAAATAAACAGTCATTAAGGATGACAGTGATAATGGAATGTGCGCTGTGAAATGATCTCATTACTGACACTTCGAGTCTGGATCAACAGTTTGTTTGGAAATAGAATATAATTAAATCCCTTTGCTCCGAGTACAACCCAAAGAGCAATAAATACTCAGAATTCATAAAGTAAAACACGAATAAAAGGTGCCTTGTAAAGAAGATTTGGGACATTTGGAGGGTAATATTCTTGTAGATAATATAAGTCATGACTACCATTCTTGGACCTGTTTGCTGGGGTCTATTAAAACTTGTTACAGAAGCGAAAAGAATGTTCCCAAACGAAAGGGAGAAGATAAGAATAGTAACAGATGCTACAGCACCCCGGAATGCTTTACTGTTGGCTGTAGAAGATATCTAGAACCTGATATGAACAGTAATTGCTTTATTGGGTCATGGCTTTGGAAAGGAATGTAGCAAAATGAACAGATGCATCTAATCTGTTATTCAGAATAAGAATCATCGGAGATGCTTCTAAGTGTGGAAGGTCACCATTACAGTTTGTTGATGCAGGCTGTGAAACAGAAATAGGAGTCAGTGTGCTAAGTAATTATTAGAGTTAACCGGACACTTGGAAAGGTGTCTGCAAACACGTTTGATCCAAATGCGTTCGTTTCCCATAAATCGGAGTGTGTGAGGGTTGCAGGGAGCAGCTTGTTTTCGCAGTTGTGGAAGTGTGGTGGGAGCGAGCCTGAGCTGCTGGCAATGAATAGCAATGCAGGGACAGGAAATCTGTCCTCCAGGAAACCTGGAGAGGGGCTTTGGACAAGGGCCTGTAGGGATAGGCCAAGGGGAATGGCTTTAACCTGCCAGAGGGGAGAAGTTAGGTAAGGACACCCTTAGCAGTGGGTGATGCTCCTGCATGGACACCCCATTCCCAGCACTGGGTGTGTGGACCAGTGGGCACTGGTGGGTCAGGAAGAATCCCACTGGTCCCACACCAGCTGTCCCGCAGGTTGAGACTGGGCTGTGCCACAGCCTGGTGGGATGTGACCATGGATCGTCAGCTCCTCCAGTGAGTGGCAAGTTGTTCCTCAGCCTTCTGTTTTCCTACTGTTACTAATGCAAGGAGGAAATGTGCTGAATCATGTTTGCCAGTGAAATGCTTCCTTCCATTTGCTACTCGTACAGTATTTCTGCTGGATAATGGGCTGCTGCCATCGTTGGTTTGCATATTTCATGAATGTGAATTTAATCTTATGAAGGAAAATTGTTGTTGCCTTTGTTGTTTATGATGATTATATTTAGGGATTTTTCTGGGAAACGAAATGCTGTGAAATGTTTTGTGTTTTCTCCAGTTTCTTTTTTCCTCCTAATTTAAAGCATTGCCTATGTTGTAACACGTCTTTGTTTTCATGTGAATAGGGATCAACTACCCAATATTCTGCTTATTCTGGACAAATGACCATTTGATGATGTGTTAACTTTTCATCTCTCCATCCCTTTAGATTTCTGCCTGATCAGATATTTAGCAGAAAGACCTCAGGAGGCATTTCTGTTTCATTCAAAGCTATTAGACTGTTGCCTTGATGGAAATTGTTGAAAGCACCTTTAGATGGCACCCAAAGTACATTTGATTTGCTCTGTCTTACTAAAGGAATCTCTATTTTGCTTAACAGTTTCCGTGCAGGTGCTGATGAGTTGTCCCACGGTGTCTTCTGGCAGAGGCTGGCTTTGCCCCCTGGGACCATGTGGGATCTCTCTGGGCTTGTAGCTCAGTTCTCCCTTCCTGCAGCTACCAGAAGGCAGGACCTGGGGAGCAGCACATGACTCTCAGCCATGGCTGGAGCAGGGTGATGGGGCCACCCCTCTGCATCAGCAGCCTCCCTGCTGTGCCATGGAGGGATGCCCTGACCCACTGCATCCTCTCCTGTGCAATTTATCCCACAGTTGTGCACTGCAGTCACCCCTCTGTCCAAACACACCCCATGGAAGTACTTTCCCAGTACCCTTGCTGGGAGTGTGTAAACCACCACCACTTGCTTCTCCCCTGGGTGTTTGTGCAGCATTGGAACACGATCCTTTGAGAGGTCTGTTAATGCACAGTGTCATCTTTTCCAGGTTTGCAGGCAGAGCTATCAAAGAAAAGTACCAAACGCAGCTCTCACAAGGCAAAAGGTCCTTACCTCAAGCAGGCCACATTTTAAAACTGCTCATTTCAATGAAACGTGAAGTCTCAAAAACTTATGCCAAAAATTTTACACATTTATGGTGTCTGAAACCAGATCAACAGACATTTGGGAGGCTGTGAATGATTTCTTTCTTCCTTAGGATCATTATCTGCCAGCAGGGTGGCAGCCCTGTGGTGTGACTGTAATTAATACTTTCTGGTCATGTATAATGTATACATGTGCACTCCAGAGGGAAGAGCCTGGGGTTCTGTCGCAGTGCCATGTATCAGCACGGGCACAGAAGAAGACGTGGGGCTGTGCTGGGTGATTTTCCATCACAGGGCAGGGCACTGACTGTCCAGCCTGACCCCAAGGCTCCGGTGCCAGTGCCAGCCGTGCCCCATGGGCCTGGGCTGCAGCACAAGCACTATGCTCCAGGCTGGTGAACTGGGGTGGGCTCCATGGAGATGGGGGCTTTAACCCCGCAGTAGCATCCCGAAACATCCCAGTGTGCTCTCCCTTGGAAATATTCCTGGAGCACTGGTGAATGCAGCGTGCCCCATCCCAGGGCAGTGAGCTGGCGAGAGCAGCAGGCAAAGAGGGCAGAGGAGCACTAGGGACAGCTGGACCTTTGTCATTTAAGCACTTAATGGCTTTGTATAATGTGTATCATGCATAAGCAAAACCTGTCCTGGGAAGGGGATAATGAAACAAATTGCTCACATGGGAGACTTTGGGGAGAAGAGTTAAAGAACTGCCATTCTGTCTCTGTGTTTAAAATGAAAAGGATGTTGAGGTTTTGATGTTTTTCATTCAAAATTATTATTCCAAAGTTTCAAAAGGCGGTGTCTGAGCAAAATGCTGCAAAATGGTTAAAATGTCTGAGGGAACTGCTCCAAATTGTGATATCAATACTGGGGCTTAATTTCTTTAAAGATGCTCTGAAATGCTACTAAAAGCATGGGTTACTTCCCAGTCATCTTAATGAACTATTCCTGCTGAGAAGAGACTTTATCCTGGGTAGCCCCCAGGAGAAGAGCAATATTCCGGAGCTGGTGAATGATTCATCTCGTACATGCTATTTGCAAGCGATGCTGTTGTATTTTCCATGTGGAGGGCTGCTGGCACTGGGCACCTCCTGTCTGGCCGCGTTCGGGGTTGTCAGATGCTGTGTTGTTGTTGTCAGCCGCTGCCTCGTGTGATTGTGTTCTGTTCTCCTTGTAGATGGAGGAGATTAAGTTTAAAGACAGAGCAGTCTACGTGCTGGAGAGAGAGTTAGGGGTGCAAGCCGGGCATGCTCAGAAACTGCAGCTCCAAAAAGAGGCTTTAGATGAACAACTTTCCCAGATCAAAGAGGCCGATCGGCATCTGAGCAGCCCCAAGCGGGAACTTCCTTATCCAAGTGGTGCAGGAGACGCTTCAGACCATTCGGGAAGCCCCGTAAGCACTTTCACGTGGTTTCACCTACACCAGCGAGCAGACACAGCGACAAAAGGGCACAAAGGGATAATCTTGATGAGCGCACCCTCGAGCAACAGCTTTCCCATAGCTGTGCAGGGAGACCCCGGGGCACCCGTTGGTCAAGATCTGAAATGAAACCTTGTCATGGGAGAGCTTTTGCTTGTCTGTCGTTGTGTTTTCCAGTTGGTTTGGTTTTCTTAGCAGGGAGAGTTGTTCTGTTCTCTCTTCCTCACTGTACCATACTGCTGCCACCTGCCTGAACCCCACAGTTTGACACAACTTTGCTAACAAATGATGCAAATGCATTTCTAACGAGTGATGTATGTGTGCTAGCTTCCGGAGCTGCTAACAAGGAGTTTGAGAGCAGATGTACAAGGCCAGTTGACAAAGGGAACTGGGGGAAGGCAACTGGTGCACAAGAGCCTCTAGCTCAGGGTTCCATGCAGCAAAGTGCTCTTGCTCTCACCAGCAAGGGAATCCAGCACCCATTAACCTGTCCTTTCCTAATTCTTTTCTACAACACAATATCCAGACATGAATTTTTAGCCACCCTTTCACAATGGCTTGTTTAACGTAACTACAGCACCTTCCTGCTTCTGCCTTACTTTGCTCACATGCCCCCAACCAGTTGACTGACCTCATACATCTGACGTGTGCAGATTTCCTTCATTGCTGATTCTCATCAAGATTTCTTTTGCGACAGCCTTAGTTTCTCTCAGTAGAAGCATAAAGACATAGACAGGAGCAAACCAACCTGGTTTATTCTTTGTCCCAAGCCTCTCCTGCACCTGTTGAATGAGGAACCAAGACCTCCCAAAAGAGCCACCACCGCTGTGGACGCTAATTTGCTTCTTTCAATTTGAACTCCGCTTCTGCCAAACCTGAGAACGAGCCCTAGAGAAGGGGAAAGTCTGTCCCATTCCTGGATAGATGTAACTTCTCTGATTCTGAACGAGAACACATCTACCTATATTCCTATTCATTTATTATTTGATGTAAGCATTTTCACTCAGATAAAGCGGCTTTATGAGTGACCCTTTAGAGCCCCATAAGGCCACAGCTTTATGGATGAAGAGCTTGTGCAATGGTAGAATTGCCTGGATTTTCCCCGCTTGTACCCCATCATTTTTAATACCTTTTTCTTACAAAAGGTCCTCAGAGTGGGTGATGAGTCTGAAGCTCTCAGTTCAACAGTGGCATGCATTGGAAACACTGCCTCATATTGGATGTTTTCTTTTCTCTTTCCATGTTTACCATTTATGACATTGTATGTGCATATACATACTTCTGCATTTGCATACTTTGTTCCATTATTCCCACCTTTCCATTGGTCTCATCCTGCAGCTCTCGGTGGCCAGTTAGGTTACATAGGTTACACTCTGCCCTGCAATGTTTTGGAATGTTTGGATTTGGGATAAGATAAAGCTTGAACTTTGAAGAACATTGGCTTTGCGTGTGCACTTATGAGCAGTTATTTGCAGTTGATCTTTGTTTTAGGAACAGCAGTTGGATGAAAAGGATGCCCGGCGATTCCAACTGAAAATCGCGGAGCTGAGTGCCATCATCAGGAAGCTGGAGGACCGGAATGCGCTGCTCTCAGAGGAGAGGAACGAGCTGGTGAGTGCAGCAGCGGCTGCTCGTGAATGTGCTGCTGTGGATGTGCCTGGCCCTCAGAACACCAGGGTATTCTCTGCTGGGCTCTTTGGAAATCACTGCAGGAGCAGCTGCCTCCTCTCCGTGCTCTCTATTCTGATGCAGGAGAGGGACTCTTCATTAAGGACTGTAGTGATAGGACAAGTGGTGATGGGTTCAGACTGAAACAGGGGAAGTTCAGGTTGGATCTAAGGAAGAAGTTCTTTACTGTGAGGGTGCTGAGGCGCTGGCACAGGGTGCCCAGAGAAGCTGTGGCTGCCCCATCCAAGGCAGTGTTCAAGGCCAGGTTGGACAGAGCCTTGGGTGACATGGATTAGGGTGAGGTGTCCCTGCCTGTAACAGGGAGTTGGAACTTAATGATTTTAAGGTCCTTTCCAACCCAAACGATTCTATGATTCTAAGATTCTATTAGTCGGTGCTGTGCCACACCACACTCATAGAATCACAGAATGGTTTGGGGTTGGAAGGGACCTTCAAGGTCATCTGGTTCCAACCCACTGTCATGGGCAGGGACACCTCATCCTTGCTTGGATAACAAGGAATTTTTAAAGTGGCATCAGCTGGAGTTATTTTTGTCTATTTTCAAACAGAAACGCATTCCCCACGTGATGCACTCATTGCAGAGATTGTACATCTCATGAAGGAGGAACATCCTGCTTCCCAATGGAAAATACCAAGAGGTTTTGATCAGTTCTGCTTTGCACTGGGAGGAAACACTGCTAGTGTGATAGATAAGGAAAATGAGGAATGTATCTGGTGAAAACCAGCAGCTCCAGAGGTGTAAATTCTCTTTATCTTTCAGTTAAAGCGTCTGCGAGAAGCTGAAAGTCAGTATAAGCCCATTCTGGACAAAAACAAGCGCCTTAGCAGGAAGAATGACGAACTGTCACATGCCTTACGTCGAATGGAAAACAAGCTAAAATTTATGACACAAGAGAACATTGCAATGGTAAGGGTGGTGCGCTGGGAGGGATAGGTTGGTTGGTGCTCACAGGGCTGGAAAAGTCGGGCAACATCCCAAACTTGCAAGTCCAGCAGAGAACCTCCCCCTTCCCGGCGGTGCTGAGATGCTCTGTGGTGCTCTGCTGAGTGCGTTGTGGCTTGAACGTTTCGTTTTACATAACATGTTTTGGGTTAGCTTTAAAAACAAATAGTTGTGAAGTAAAGAAGCTGCATGAGCTTTGTGCACTCTGCTCAGCCAGTGCTGCTCAGCTCCCACCTGAGCACGGGTCACCCCTCCTCACCTCTGACTTCAGTGCCAAACCTCCACATCATCCCTAAGAAACTTGCCCTTGTGAATCCTCCCTGGTTTCCCAGATAGATATTGCTAGTGGGTGATAGCTGGTAGCTATAGAGGCAACACTGGCTCCAGCTCTGAATTCCTCCTCCTGCAGGATTCACAGTGCCCGGCAGCATGGAAGCACATGTGCAGCCAGGCTGCTGCTATCCCACTCTTTGGCAGATAGGTTTGATGGCCTGTGTCCTGCTGCTTGCTCAGCAGAAAGGCAACAGGACAGCTGCCAGAGCTGCCATTAGGTTGGATGCATCACTAGCTGTCAAGGGAAGGGCTGTGCGCTGGCCTTTGGCAATTCCTGAGCATCTCTTCTGCCATGTGGTTGTGTTTTCAGAGGCAAAGAGCTGGAACAATAAGGAGACCAAGCTCTTTGAATGACCTTGACCAGGAAGAAAGGGAAGTTGATTTCCTGAGACTACAAGTTATTGAACAGCAAAATATCATTGACGAGCTCTCCAAGGTAAGATGTAATGCTGCTGCTCCCCTGTGAGCTCAGCTGGGGCTGTAGCAGAACAGGAGGCCTACGCAAGGGGAGCACGAGGCTTCATGGGCTAACAGCACAGCTTGGTCGGTGGGGCATGGTAGGCACCTCCATGATGAATATAAGTTATCTGTAGTATGGTATTTGGGAAGAATCCTTTCAGTCTACATTGCCTTTGCATGGCAGAACCATTGCAGCATGTCCAAGAGATATGAATATAGAAGGAATGTCAGAGCTGCTTTAGCTGGAGATAGCGTCAGGGGTAAAGACTGCTGTGTACGAGGGGGTGTTCTGCAAGGCTGTGCTTGGGGTTTTGCATCTTTGTTGACATGTTTGCAAAAAGAATATACTGAAATCCTAATGCTCAATGCTCCTCAAGAAAATAAATACCTTCTCTTTTATGTAAGTCTGTCCGCTTACTGACACTATCTCATCCTTTTCCGTTAGACACTGGAAACTGCTGGCTATGTGAAGAGTGTCATGGTAAGAATGACGTTAACTTCACCCTCACCTTTGCGTGGTTTAAATTCCTGTCCATGAAAGCCTGCAGGGTGTGATAATATTTGTTAGCATTTACATCCCTGTTAACAAGCTAACACAGTGCTCTTCTCAGCATAGATGTTGTCAAAGGCCATAGCAGCAAAGCTTGTGCTGCAAGCAAAACAGTGTTTGATTTTCATCTATCACTGCTGCTGATGTCAGGATTTGACATTGGGCTGATGGTGGTGGCACGTTAGCAATGTCCCACAGTGTCATCACATCCTTTTGCCACATGGTTAAAAGGAAAGAGTACAAGGGCTTCCTTTTAGAAGTTTTAAACCAGTCTGTGAGTCTATGGCTCTATTTTGAGGCAGTGGCCAGCACTGATGGTACTATTTCTTGACTACTAGTACTGACATAGTTAAACAACAGCTCTCTAAACAGCTAACGTGTGTATCTGATTCTTTCAGGAACGTGATAAACTGTTGAGGTATAGGAAGCAACGGAAGAAAATGACAAGAATTCCTAAGGTAAGGAAAAAGGCTTCTATTAAGGTGTGTTGATGGGCACGGGCATGCTGGCTTCATGGGGTACTCCATGCACCTCAGAGCCAGAAGGGTGGACATTGTCCTCAAGGGTCTGCAGACAGGTCGTAGCCTTGAATTTGGTCGCGCAGTTCAAGGGCATTCATAGCCTGGTTGGGATGTTCAGAAAAGAGCTGCTGGGGACAGGGGAGCCGTTTGCATTGCACGTTGTGAGCATTTGCATGTGCTGCCTTTACCAGAGCAGTCCCGCGGGACCCCGCTGGTGTGTGAGTGTCTTAAGATGAGACAGATTTCATGAATTAACACATCTCCAAACGATGCTCTAATGGCACTGCCTGGAAACACGTGTAGGCTGTAAATAATTCATGACAGAGGTTAGTAACATGCAGAACTTGCTGGTTACAAGAAGCATCAGGCAGAGCTCAAGGAAACAGAACATGCTGGTTAATGAACACTTGGCAGGATGTTAATATAAATGTTAACTCTGTAACAGCGTTGTAAGGTCTAATGTCAGGGACCTGACTGTGCTCTATGTACAAAGAATCAGCTAATAAATCTATAAATAACAAATTGTGAGATAGCTCCTTCACTCCTGCCATCCTGCAAATGGCAAGCAGGCCTTTGAAAGAGCTACATTTTGTCTCCTTCAAGAGTTATCCACTCCAAATTAAAACAAGCAGCCAAAATCTAGAAATGCTTTTGTAAATCAGCACTGAAAAGTATCTTTGGAGCTGTGCTTGAAGCCCTGTCTTTGGCTTTCAATCAGCTAACGGTAAATCTTTCTTCACCACCACTACCCTTGTTCCTTTAAACAGAAGGCAGCTGGGAGTGGGAAACTGGATCTCTTCAATCTGTACAGTCATTGCTGTGGTGATCAGCTTCACATCTCCAAGGAGAATAGTTTTGGCAAATCTAACTTGCCATGCGGCAGTTGCAGTAATGGCAGGAGGGACACTGTGGGGTGGCAATAGTCTAACAAACCCATTTCAATGTGCAGCTGCCTGCTGATATGGAGGTGCACACCCAAAGTGAGCCGGGTGCTCTGAGCTAGGGAAAGCTGGAGGAACATGCATTAGGAGAAGGCAGGGAGCTGAGGTTCCTCCCAAGGGGGGTGTTCAGACCCAACAGAGGCGCAGGGTTTGGCCGTGTGTCCAAAGCCACCGCTGTGCCCCGATGCCCCCGGGCTGGCGCAGGCGGTGGCACCGCTGCGGTCAGTGACACCTTCTCTCTGCCAGAAGCCGGTTGTGGAGACGTTCTTTGGCTACGATGAAGAAGCTTCCTTGGAGTCTGATGGTTCCTCTATCTCGTACCAAACTGACCGCACAGATCAAACCCCTTGCACGCCTGAGGATGACTTGGAGGAGGTATCCATCCGGAACCCGTGGTGTTTGTGTTGAAACCTCTCTGCTAGTTTTTGATGTCATTCCTGGGCTGTTACCTCCCTCATCTGTCCCCTCTGAGCAGAAAATGAAACCTTGATGTTCAATTTAATGCTGTGCATGTTGGTTAATATCGCATGTTGGTTAATATCCCTCAAGGCTCCAGTAATTTCTCAACTCTTAACCGAGCTGTAAATATTATATCCTAAGAATACTACATGTAGAATGGATTTATAGGCTAGAGGTCTAAAATGACTGACCAGTGGGACAGCTCTGGGAAGATCTGTTCACACTGAGGTTTACTGCAGGTTTGTGCATGTGTAGTTTGGTTCAGGTCCTTCTGTTTGTCATTCTGAGCTCAGCCCAGAGCGCAGCCTTGGGCCCTGAGGTTTGTGTTTCTGCAGGGGAGGTAACCCTCAAACCGCTGTCTCCAGAGGAAGGGCTGTCCCTCCCACTGGGGTTGTGTCTTTTGGGGAGGCTCTGAATGCAGAGTGCAAAGGTAGCTGGTGACAAACATCAAAGTTACTGTTCCTGGTATCTTGCAGGGCTTCCCTACACACGCGTTCCCAAGTGCACGTCAGATCCCTGCGCTGTTACATGTCTCTGGGCTCAACAAGAAACTTGTCATGGACAAAAAACCCTGATAATGACTCTTTATGGTTATTATATCTTATTTATACTCAGCCTTATTACGGCTGCTGCCTGCAGTTCTTCATCTGCTATTTCACCTCTTCCATGCCTTGTCAGGAGATCTGTTAAAAGGGAGCCTAAAGAATTCTGATCTCCCTCATTAAAGATACATGACTGGTTACGAGGTGTGTGCTGCACTGCAGGAGGCCTCAGTGTATTTCTATACATATGAGCCTCTTGATCTCTCATTCCTGTATTGACATGTTCCCTGTTGAACAGTACAAAGTGTCTGCATGCAGCCAGCAGTGTAATTACTTTCATGTCGAATGCAATATTCTGGTCAGCCTGACATGAACTCATTCAGTTCTGGGTACTGTAAGGAGAGTGAGGAAGAATGAAGGGTTCTTTTCATGTCAATGTTGTCATTGCTGCAAGTATTAACTCTAGATTCGTGTTTCAATACTTGGGTGAGGCTGTCAGGCTCGGCTTGGAAACCTTTTGTTGTTTTCAGAAAGTTGTATTTTCATCTTTAAATGTGATGACTTTGCCTGCTACAGTAATAAAGCGTGATTCAGTCATTAGCGTGTGACATGGATGGCAAGCTTTTACTTTCCCCAGGCAGGGAAAAGTATCTTTTTTATTTCCAATATTGCATTTTATGTAAGTGTGTGCAAGAGTTGTTTATGGGACAAAAGAGAAGCAGTCTGAGGGCACATAACTGAGATCCTCAGTGCTGTGCTTCCCAAATTGCGTTTTTACAGTAATAATTTTGTCATTTTTTAGAGAAAGTAAATGTTTTTACTATCATTGCAGAAAAAAGGCAACAAGTACAATGCATCTTTGGTTTTAATTCCAGGGCATGGCCAAGGAAGAGACAGAACTGCGGTTTCGGCAGCTGACGATGGAGTACCAGGCTCTGCAACGAGCATACGCCCTATTGCAAGAACAGGTCGGAGGAACATTGGATGCAGAACGAGAAGTTAAGGTCTAAATGGCTTATATTACATGAAAATAAAGGATTGTCGTTGTGTGGGGGTTTCCACTTGCACTTGCTCCTTTGTTTTATGTTTGTTGGGCAGGGCACAGCCAGGCTGGGTGCTGATGGGGGCTCCGGGGTCTCTATCTCCAGCCAGCCCATCCAGCCTGAAAGGCTGGTCTGCTGGAGGAACCACTGTTACTATAGTTATGTCTCTTCATCTCTGATCAGTCTAAGAGTAATTCAGAGAGAATTTTTTATGGGAAAACTTTAAAATTAAGCTCCTCTATAAAAATCTAGACCATCTGTCTTAAATATGTAATGCTTGGTGTTGAATTCCTTCTGGGTTCTGTGAGATTCCTCAAAAAGTGTTTAGAAACCTTGTATCTGAGATTCTTTTTCATAATTCAACTGCAAAGTGTCCTATGCTCTTCTGCCTGCCTATCTGCCTCATACAGCCCATGTGCCTGCGCACACGTGGCATAAAATCATTGAGTCCAAGACTGGTTTGTGTTGGAAGGGACCTTAAAGCTCCTCCAGCTCTAACCCCTGCCATGGGCAGGGACACCTTCCACTAGAGCAGCTTGCTCCAAGCCCCTGTGTCCAACCTGGCCTTGAACA
>JANHGB010054750.1:38012-52358 GCA_026283785.1 Coracopsis vasa
GGAACTGGAGGAGCTTTAAGGTCCCTTCCAAACCAAACCAGTCTGTGATTCTATGATATCACAGAAGGGGACCCAAGAGGAGCTCTGGAGCTGTGAACCCATCCCTTGCTTGGTGTCACTCGTGGGTGCTGCACTTACTGGGACCCTGTGCCAGGCAAGAGGCATCTCACTGTCTGCACAGACTGGTAGATACAAGGTGCTGCGATCTCTTCTGTCTCTTGATGCATGGGAAAAGCATTACAGCACCTTTTCCAGGCATCTCCAGTGGGATAGGAGACTCCAGAAACATATTGAGTGGCCCTTTCTAGGCACTAACCCATGTACCCCTTGTCAAGAGAAAGAGCAAACTTCAGGCAGGAAAAGATGGCAAAGGAAAGAATGCTTTCCAGGTTACATTGCTCGTAGCTGGCCAGAGCTCCTCCCTCTTTGTGTCTCTACCAAGAAATCTGGGTTGCATGTATTTAAAAAGAAATGTTGCTTTTCATCTCTTAGTGAGAAAACTCAGGAGCAGCTTTCTCTTCTCATCATTTTTTGCTATTAATTAAAACCTGTATAACCCAGCAGCATAAAAGAGCCAAGAATGTCATTGCTCAAGTATCACAGCCTTTAATAGAAGTCAGAGCGGCACCATTTGTGACCATCTGATGTTTACAGCTGCTGCCTTTCAAGCACGTTGTGTTTCAGCATCCACCTTGGCTCGTCTCCATTCTTGCTTTAACCTCAATGACTTTGGCATAAGTGATTTCAGTGCTGAACTTCGCCCGTTTTGTCTTCCATGGAATATGAAATCTGCTGCTTGCTTATCAAATATGAAACTGTGTACAACCGGGCAGCCTCGTGCTAATGGAATCGATACAGCAAAAGAGATCTCACAACCTCCCTGTGCTTTTTACCATTCACTTTGTTCGTCGCCCATTAATTCTTATATTGATTTTGCTATAAAACACAAACTGCATTCCTATCACAGCCCGAGAAAAAAGCACATTGATTATATTGGAACAAGGTATGTTGTAAAAATGAAATGCCTGAAACATTTAAATGTAGTAAGCTCTGCTAAAGTACATAAATCACATTGTTTAATGTTGTAAATGAGCGCTGCTGCCTTAAACAAGGGAAAAATATGGTGCCATAAACCAGTTTTGACACAAAAGAACAGTCTCTGTTTCTCTGTACCTGCCATTTCAGAAATGCCATCAATAATGGTTACTGTTGTTTGCAAGAGGGAGGGGGGAAATGTTCTCAGTATCCCCTTTAGAAAGTTCCTCCAAAGTCACTTTGCACAATTGACACCAGGGGTGGTTTACCTGGCTATAAATAAAGCCTGATTATTACTGTCCTGTTTACTTATATCATCCACTCATCAAAAGCTTTTTGATGCATCATTACTGATGATCGGCTCAGGAGCCAAAGTTGAGCCTTGTGCTTTGACTGTTATTGATGGGGAGGGAGCTGCAGCTGCTTCCTACCACCTCGGTGACCACACTGTCCACTGGAGACCATGGACACTCTTCCACCAGCTGAAAGGGAAGGGAATTCATCTTTCTGCACCACTTAAGAGTTTAACCCTGAGTAAAGAAGGCAATTGATGGGGTGCAATTCTGCACTGTGAGAGTGCCATGGCAGTGAAAAAGTGTGAAAAAAGAGTGAAAAAGAAGAATTCCATCATAAGTATAAAAGAGTTGATTTTGTCAGCAAAGTTATGATTGCAGAAATCTGTTCTGGCTGAGATTCCCAAAGTGCTTTGGAGCTCTGGTCATCATCCAGGACTCTGCTGAGCCCAGTACAAGCCAGGAAAGTGATTTTGGAGAGCCTGCAGTTAACAAGAAGACAAGTGGCGACAGCCAGGCAGGGATGGATTTTGGTCCAGCAGGAAAGAAAGGGAGGATGGGGGTAAGAAGGCTTGGGAGCGGTCTCAAGAGCTTAAAAACCTAAGCTGTTTGCAAGGCTTTCAGGATCCAGGGAAAGAGATTTGATGGGGAGTTAAAAAGAGAGGATGGCAGGAAGAAAGGAGAAATGAGGGTGATTAAGGCACGTATTGTGCATTTGCCTAACATTTAAGCTGGTCAGAATGGGGTCTTGGCTTCCTGCTCAGCGCTGTCTGTGCATGATGCTACCAAATCATCCCTTGTGCCAGATTTTCTTGAATGAGCCTGGGAGGAGGAATTAACTCATCTTGGATTAGAGATCATAAAGCAGGGAGCTGTCTGCAGCCTAAGCCTTGGGTGGTGTTTCTGTTGTTTTAGTTCTTGCTCTGTCTTGTCTGATACATCTGCTTTTCCGATTCAAGGTTTCTTGTGTGTTTTTCTCACCTCTGAGTCAGAGCAGATGCTGCAGAATCTGGGATGGCTCTGCCAAACTTTGCTTATCTGACAGCTAAAGCCTCCCTGCTTCAATCTAAACCCCAGCAACACTCAAGTGACTGTAAAGAGGTTGCTGTAGACTTCACCTACTGAAAGCAGAATTTGGCCTGTTCCTCTGTAAAGGAGAGAAGCAGAGGATTTATTATAGGGGATGTGAAAATTCACTAATACTGCTGGAGCTCTTTCCATATGTGTTATCCCACAGGATAAGGCTGATGGCAAGGAAGCTGCGTGCAGTCTGTAGCATTAAACCCTCAATGCGGTTTGCAGCGCTAAACAACAAGCGTTGCACCTAGAAGGTGTGCTGAGTATAGGTCCTTTTACTGGGGAAGGGAATATTATCCATAGGGAGGTGGCAGATGTGAGACTGACTTTGCTCAGCAGGAAATCTGCAGCTGCAAAACTCCAGTTGATTCCTGGGTGCTTTGCAGTTTGAGTTCATTAACACCAGTTTTCCCTGTGTGGCTGGCAATCATTCCCTCTTTAAAGTTGCAATGGGAGGTTGCTCTTGTCTGGTTGGGTCAGCACTGTTGCATCATTGCAGGTCTGTTCTCCATGGGTTTGCATGGCAGCAGCACTTCTTCCTTGCCTACCTCCACCTTCTGTCTTCCTCCCAGACATGGGGGGGAAAACCTCATAGAATGACTTTAATATTGAAAACCCTATGATATAGCTCCTATTCCTGCAGGAGGGAGCTCAGTGAGGACTGTGCTGATCTAAAGGTCAGCTCCAAGGCTTTTCTAAGTTGATGATTCAAGTAAATCATTCCAAATAAAGACTCTATTTTCCCGGCTCTCGATTTTTGATGGCAAGGATCAATCCTGCACGATCCTCACAAGTTTACTCAGGGTGTTTTTGTCTTAATCACAGCTCCTTTGGTCACCTGTGGCAAATGAAAGCAGCTGCAAGGAGTGCCCCCACACCTGGGTGGGTGGTGGAGGGTTGGTCCCTATCAGATCCATTGTGGAAACATGGGAAAGCTGAGGAAGTGGAGAAGAAAACAATAAAGCAAAGAACCTGATGTATTTTTATGGGTGTTAAGCCCATAGAGCTGTCATGCAGCACATCTTGGAAGGGCAGGTTGCTGTGATAGATGGACAGGAGCTGTGGCTGCTCAGAGAAGCAGCTTTAGATGGGCAATTTGGTCCAAGTTGTTGGAGCTTTCACAAATGCACAACAAGAGTGAGGAATTAGAGGCAATCCTCTTGCAAACTCTGTGAAGCTGAATGGGTGCTCTTATAGGCTCTGCTCAAACCCCAGCTGTCACCACTCCATGCAACTCTTTCTGATAGCCATGTGTTGGGGACATGTAATAATAACCAAGCCAGATAATATGGTTTATGGAGTTAAAGTGGGATAAAACAGGGACTTTTTCTGAGGCCAACGAGCACAGTTACAAAGGGGCCAGTTCAAATGCAGCTCCCCAAGGTTCCCTTCCCTCTTTCGTTGGAGGCTTTCTAAGGAGCAGCACCTGCAGCCCCTTCTCTTACAGCTCCCCCCAGCACATTGTGCCCTGCAGGAGGTTAATGAGGGAGCCAGCAAAGCTGGGGCTCTTACTCAGGTGTTTTAAGTTGCTAAGTGCTTTCTTCTGTTAAAACCAAGGTGCATTTGAAAAGCCTGCCTTAACGAGGGTAATCATCCATCTCCAAACAACGTGATCCAGTTAAACGAAGGCAGCTGGGGAAGGTGTTTTACTGCTGGTTCCTTTCGACCTGCCCCTGCAGAGCAGCCTGGTGGTGAGGTGCTCTGGGTCAGCACAAGCGAAGCTCGCAACCTGCGGAGTGATGGTGCGGATCTGAGTAAGTTGGAAGGTTTTCCTTTGTTTAAAGGGGGTTCACTGCATCTTTCCCAAGCGCTGAACTTGCTGTGGTGCGGCCCTAGGAGCCAGGGAGCTGATGGTAAAGGTGATGTGTGTGGAAGGGGAAACCTGATTTAGTTTTTGTGGTGTAGGATGTTGGGTTTAGTTTGGTTTATTGTTTCCCAGTTGTGGTTATGGTATTAGTTAAGCGGTTGCTTGCACTTAACAGATGCTGTGGTGAGGATAAAGTAACCAAACTTCTGCTGGGCTTTAGGCATCTGGTTACCAAACAGGTCTTGCTCCTTCTCCAGGCAGTTTCTCTCTAAAGCAAGTTGCTGTTAATTATAAGTGCTGTTTGTGATGTCCCAGTCTATGCTTCTAACAATGTTCTGTGCCCTCAGCTTGAGGTGTTTTGTCTCTAACTACTTGAATTGCTATTTTCTGCCTTAGACATAGGTGATTGTTATTGCTGCAAAAAGCTTTCTTGGATGATTATCGGTTGACTTGCATTAATATTTACAATAACTTTTTTGTTAGTAAATTTTGCTGCAACAGGAAATGAAATGCAAATTAACAACTGTAAAGATTAAACCATAATGAAATAGGACACGAACTCGGGAGAGCTAATGAATAAAGTGGCTCGAAGGCACAAAAAGATGTCCTTCAGAAAACAAACAGAGAGATAAATAATAAGATAAATAATTTTGAGGCATTAAACTGTCAAAGAGAAAGAAATCCCAAGTATGGGATAAATTGGTTCATGCCCAAGTTATAATTGCATTCCTTTTTCTTAATGAAAAGCTGAAGTTTCCCTGTGAATTTAACCAAGTGTGTAATTGCTGCATGGTGGGTTCTTTCCTAACTTACAAATCAGCACATCCAAATGCCCCTCTGTTTGTTTAACTTCACTCTCCTTATCTGGCTGTTTAACAAATACATTGGTCTAATGGACAGATGCAGAAGGTTTTGAGCAGTATTTGTCTCCTCTGCTTTCTGTTCCCTAAAGCAGAGATGCTGGGTTGAGTTTATAGGCTGTTTGGGGTTTGTCCAAGCTGGCAGGTATTAGTCCCTGCTTCAGCAAAGCTCCCAAGCCCTGATGTCTCTTATCGTTCATGAGATTCTTTTTTGTCTCCAAGATAGCCCATTGCTTCTTTGTTTAATGAATGGCTGGGGACAATACCTGTGCATAGGTGCTGCTGGCTGCTTTCTGGGGCAAGCCCCTCCCTGACTACATAGCTATGTTGGTGCATCTGAAGCTGGGGTCGACCCTGAGTTAATTTGTCTTGTTGTTTAGGCTTTGTTGGTTTAAGTTGCTTGGATCTTGTGAAGTCATGAGGTATTTCTGATTCAGTCTATCCTTAATACTCTCTCATATTCTATTTAGTATTTTATAGCTGTAGCAAGGTGCAAACACCTTTTTTTAGGTATGAGTCTAAAATATTTCCCCTTAAAATCAAGGGAGAGGTTCCCAAGGCATTGCTCACGGTGGGATTAATCCCTTACTGTATAAATGTTAGGGCTGGGATTCCTTCTTCTGCTCATGGTTAATCCATGTACAGCTCTGGCATTGCAGAGGAGATGGAAAGGAGCCTTCAAGGAGTTGCTGCTCCCTGGCTTGCTAAGACTCAGACAGCACCAGCTGCTCAGGAGGATACAAACCTCTGTAATCCCAGGCCATTTGGATTACCCAGTTGTAACCTGAAATGCTTCTCCTCTTGGCCTGCCTTCCATCACTACTGGTTTAATTAAGGATGGAGTCTGGACTTCTGAAGTATTGGCATACTCCCCGGTGATGAGATTTACCTGGCTGGATTTTCAGGTGTTTTTGAGCCTCCCTTGAAATAAATTGAAATTAATATTGAAGCTGCTGAAGTTCTTGGTGTGTTTTTTATATAAACCCAATCTTTTTCTCTCATTTCACCCATCTCTGGTGAATTTTCATGGCACGCTCTGAAGACCCAGGTTGGACCTCGCAGTGGTTGCTTGCCCTGATGAAGCTTGTTTGCATGTGTGAGTGGAGGCAGTCAGGCTCTTCAGTGGGTCACTGATCCTAAAACAGGCTCACATAGAAAACCCCAGTCACCCAGGAATTTTGGAAGTCATCATAGACTGGCCAGAAGGAAAAGACTTTGAGTATTGCCAGAGGAAGAGGTGATGTATGCTGAAAACAGGAATGGTGGCGGTGATCAGGATGTGTGGGACCTGGGAATTATGTAAGTGGTATGGAATTAAGGGGTGGATTGTCCTTGTTTTGGCTGGCATAGTGTTAATTTTCTTCCTAGTAGCTGCTGTAGGTCTGGGTTCTAGTTTTAGGATGAGAATAACGTTGAAAATGCACCGAAGTTTTACTTGTTGCTAAGTCAAGGCCTTTCCAGCTTCTCAGCCCACCCCATCAGTGAGGAGGCTATGGTGAGGGACAAGAAGCTGGGATGGGACACAGCCAGGAGAGCTGGCCCCAACTGGCTAAAGGGGTATTCCATACCATAGGATGCCATGATCAGTATATAAACTAATGGGAAATTTGGCTTGGTGCTGCTGCTCAGGAACTGGCTGGGTATTGGTGGGTGGTGAGCAGCTGCATTGTGCATCACTTGTATATTATAATTCTATTAGTATTATTATTTTATGATTATTATTTCCCTATTTCTCAGTAGATGGTTTTTATCTCAACCTACAAATTCTGCTTTTGTTTCCAATGCCACTGGGGAGGAATGTGGGGAGTGAGGGGCTGTGTGGTGTTTGGCTGCCTGTTGGGTTAAACCAGAACAGACTCTGATTTGTAATAAGAGAATTCATGCAAACATCACTTCTATTTATTCTCAGCCTGATGTCAGAATAATTCTGTGTATGATATCGCATTCATTATCATACATCAAGCTGTGATGGCAAACAGGGGGCTTCACCCAAGGAGCAAAGAGGAGGAATGAACTCCCAGAAACAGATCAAACCTCACGAGTTAATTTGAATACAGAGCTAGCTGTACAAACCAATGTCTTTTCTCTTTGTCGTTTGCACTTCACAGTCACAAGGATGGCCAAGCACAGTGGATGTAGTCAAAAATCCCCCCTTGTGATTGAAATGCTTCCAGCTTTTTATCATGGAGTCTTCTTGCCTCTTAAACCTCATCTTTAATCTGTAGTTCCAGCTCTGTATCATCTTTTTTGGTGGCCTCAAGGTTGTGGCTTGATTGGTCAGAGTTAGTGCTTTCCAATGTGGTAGCACCTCGTGATGTCTGAGCAATTAGACCAAGCATAAAAATAATATATTCTACTCTATTATCTGTAGATGAGGATCTGTCCTAGTAAATATATAAGGGGCAAAAAATTCTATCACCACTGATGTATGTTCTCCTTCACCTTTCCATAACCTTGGTGGCAAGTTATACAAATACTTCACTGGCTGCAAGCAGACCTGGCTTTAGCAAGTGTGTATTTCAGCTCTCCATAAATGAAAATAATGGGCCTAATTTTCATCTTTGCTGAGGACCACTTGTATCTATGTGGGGATAGATCCTCAGCCAGTGTGAGCTGCCTCAGCATCACTGCAGCCGGTGGAGTCTGGATGCTTTGTGCCTACCAATGGTTTGCTCCTGGGTGTTTCATGGCCCCATGGAGTAAGTGCACATTTACACCAGAGCATTGCACAGGGCCTGAGCTGGAATGAGAAACAGGTCTAATTAAATTTTGTAACTGAAATCATTACCAAGGTCTCGCTCATTTTCACTATACAAATATTCCAGCTGAAAGGATTGTATTTACAAGTGCAATTTATAATTAAGCATTTCACTTGATTCGCCTGCAAACGGAATGTAAATCATATTTTGCTCTGCTAAAAGGCAAGGAAAAGGGGAAAGTGTCTCCGAGTAATTTATATTACATTTGGTGGTTAGCAGAACCACAGGTTTATGCAAATAGGGGTTGGTTGAAGTCTGTGTGTTTTACTTGTAGGGACACTTTATTTCAGTCAGGCTCTGTTGGGCAAAGGAGAAGGGAAACAAGATTGGCTTGCTCCCCCTCTGCACTGCAGCTGAGCAGCCCCTGGGGATGCCTGGGCTCTGCACACCAGGATGGAGGGGGAATGTGTCCCCCCATCAGTGGCTGTTACAGCCAGGATGTGCTCACTACTGTTTGTGGTGGTCCTGGGAGTTTAATGGGTACCTGAACCTCTCATGGGATGGGAAAGGTGTTGGTGCATCAGTAAGGAGGCTTCCTGGGACCCAGCGGATTACCTGTTCCAATGCAGTCTGAGATGTAAGGGAAGATTAAACCCTTGCTTTGGGCTGCTCAGGTAGAGGAAAGCTGTCTGGAGCAGGACACTTGGATACATAGGGAATCCTTTTATGCAGGGGTGAAATGAAGCTTGTCAGAGCACTGAAAGATGAGGGTAACTAACTGCTTTGGTACCTCGTGGCTCAGATATGGGCCAGATTTTCTTGCAGCAAATGAGCTCCTAATGTTGCTTGAAGGGGTTTAATCCTGAAGATGGAAGGAGACTTAAAACCTTAATGCACAGAGGCACTTCTTTACCCTACCACCCTGGGAAGCCCTCTGACCCCTTGGCTATGACAGCAGGATGCTGTGCAAGAGTCACTGGGTAATTTCGTGTTGTTAATGGTGCAGCCCATCTCCCTGCCATAGTGCAGCTGCACTCCTCAGTCACATCAGGGTGGATCTTGCATTTCTATAGCCAGCAACTTATTTGCTTTGTGAAAGTGTGGCTTTATTCAGTACTTTAATTTTACACATAAGCTCTAAAAGCATATAGTGTTGAGTTTAAATTACAGGCCTTTTTAACCCTATTTTTGCTGTACTTTCGGTGTTTATCCTTTGGCTATCCCCTTTGATTGAGAAGTGACTCTTCAATTTACAACTGAAAATGAAGCATTTTCATTACCACGGTGATTAGGAGCTCCAGTCAAGGGTTAGACTCTGCTTGTGTTAGACACTGTGCAATCGTAGCTCAAAAAGGTGATACCTGCCTGAAACACCCATAATCCGATAGGAAGACAAAGAAAATATATGTATCTAATAACAAGGGAAGGGGTTGATGAGTGGGGGCCTGGGAAGGCAATAACCAGTGATGGCTCACGGGGCTCTCATCAAACCCTAGCCTGCGGGGGGATGTGAGTTGTGCTGCCAGTTCTGCCTGAGCAGCCCTCCAAAATTAGGCAAATTTAAAGGCCATCTGCTGGTAGATTAGCTAAATAAAAATACAATGTAATTGGATTGGGTGCTCATTGCAGCCTCCTGGGTTATAAATGAGAGGGAAAGGTCACTTTTCTTCAGGCTATCTGCAGCTGAGTGGATTTATTGTCTCGGCTTTTCATAACCTGTGCTTTAAGATGTAATATCAATTTCTCTGATGTCTTTTTAGCTGTGGAGAATCTCTTGCGATGCTCTGTGTGTAGCACAGCATCATCGATGCTGGCTGGATCCGTGCCAAAGGCTTCCGTGTTTCTATCGCTCCTGACTGTGTTGGGAAACAAGTAGATTGTTAAATGACAGGACAAATCAGTTGGGCTGGAAGCTTCCAGCTCCAGTAATTACAGCTCTGTAATCTCCTGCTTCACAGTTCAGTGTTGCAGATACCAGTCTCCAGGTGTTATGGGAATAGCAAGAGCTAAGTTAGCACAGTTGGATCCTGACTGGGATGATCCTATGGTAGCTCTGCAGTGGGGTGAGCAGGACAGGAGGGGAGGGCAGACAGGGAAGAAACCTGGGGAGAACATCCCAGGCAGGAGATGCATGAGGCTAAGCAACCAGAGGATGAGATGCAAGCATAACACAATGGTGATTAAAGGGGTTTTTGACTTTCCTTCAGTGAACTGGGAAGCCCTGGAGATGTATGATGGGACTGATGCATAGAAGAGAGATGCCATAAGTTATTTTCACATATAAGACTTCCAACCTGGAATATTTATTAGTACTTATCAGTGACACCAACAGGATATCTGGATGAAGAAAACACAAGTCAAGGGAACACAACTGATGTTTAAATCACGCACATTCAGTTTAAAGAAAGAATCAGGTTTGGAAAATGAAAGAACTGCTCCTGAGCTGGTGTCTGTATTTTAAGACAGAGCAGTTTAAGAGAGCATTCCAAGCAGGAGAGGGAGGTTGCATTATTCTATCAGCAGATGTTCAGTCAAATGAGAACACATCTGTGTGGAGAACAAAGGACACTGAGGATGTACCTTTAGTTAAGTAATTCCTTTGGAGCTTTTTCTCTAGAAGCACTTTTTTTGTTTGAAATAGCACTTAAAATATATACATTTGATTGTGATTATAGGAACCAATTTCATAGTTCAGTGTGAAGCAATCTTGCTTTTAAAACTTCCAAGTTGATTTCTCTTGGGTAGATGTTGCCTCAACACAGGCTCCCTTCCCTCTAAACATTTCTCATTCATATACACACTCATGCTTCTTCTCCATCCCACCTCCTGCTCACTGTGTGGGTTCCCACAGGCTAGAAGTGAACTGTTTGCACTGCAACAGGACTGTTTTCATTCCAGCCCTGTTAAACAGTGGCACCAAACACGAAATTCCCACTATTCAATTTCTGGTGTTTCAAGAGGTGTCCAAACTGTTAATTTTAGGCCAGCTTTCTTTAGATGTAGCCTCCACAACATGCACACGAGGTACTCTACTTGGACCAGCACAAACATGCTTAAAGGCTGGGTGAAGCAAAGCTGAGGCTCTTCCTCGTGTACTGAAACAAACCCATGTGAATTGAGTCTGTGTGCAAGGAAACAAAGCCCATGAAGATAAATAGGGCTAATCCCCCCGCAGCCTGCAAACACACGCCACTGCTCAAACCTGAGCCAGATAACACAAACCACCCTGGGAAAAGGAGTTTGGAGAGTGTCAAATCACAAGGCAAAGCCAATACATTGCTCTGTGACTTCCAATTAGAGACTTGCTGCTGTATAATGAAGTTTCTGACGACACTGCGTTTAAAGTCATGTCAGTGCTTTCATTTATAAACACAGCTCTGCAGGTGCCTCAGCTCCCAGCTGGAATCTGGTTTTCAGCATCTAATCCTAGAAGTGAATTTTATTGTAGTTTTATTTCAATTTTGAGTGGGGAAAAGAATTCCTTTAAGCATCTGAGGTGCACAGGAGGGAGAAGAATTAAGTCTTTTCACTATGGTTTAGTTCTGCTTTAGGTCCCAGCTGTGGTATATGTGTGTTATTATTGGCACTGGCATATGTATACACATGTTTGCACATTTCTGTGAATTAGCAGTAATCAGACCTGGAACCTGTGCTCTTTGGCATATTTTATACTTCACATAAGTTGCAAATGACATCAGTGCAAGTGGGTTTTTTTCTTCTTTATTTATACTTCTTCCTTACAAGATGTCCTTGCTTTTCCTGCATTGTTTGTAGGATCCCAAGTCCCTGTAAGAGAGAGCTCAGGTGGTGTTTGGTGTGGAGATGGCCCTTTTCTGCTGTGTGCCTCTTGGGTGTGTTTAAGCAGGGTCACAGTCAGGATCTGATGGGCTGAGAGTCAGGGCTGGTGGGTGCCTGGCTGCCTCGTGGGAGACAGAGGTGGTATGTGTATTACAGTGTGTGATATTAAATCTCCTCTTAAGTCTCAGGACTAAGTTGAGGGAACTGGGAAGCAGTAACCCCCCCAGACACCAGCTCATAGCCTCATCTTCTGATGTGCCAGAGCTGAGCATATCCTGACTGAGTTGTCAGTCACTCCCGGACAGAAAGACCACGGCTGTGCCCTCATTTTAACTTTTGAGTTTGAGAGAAATAATACAAGTGGGGTTAGTTAATTGTAATAGAAAGATGAGCATCACCTTTGGGCTCCTTAGCTAAGCAGTAGCTCTGCAGGCATGGGAGGTGGTGGCATGGCATGGACACTGTCCCTCTACCTCCTCCTGGGCAGCCACTGTCCATGGCAGGGGAAAACAGTCTAATGAGTTGATTTTCTTTTGCATATCTTAAAGCCACTCAAGCTTGGTCATTACAGGGCGTTTAGAACCAGATGTGGATGCCTGCTGGTTCTTTTGGTTATCAGTGTTTCTGTGCTGATTAAAATGATGTGGAGCCCTGAGGGATGGGTATCTGCAGAGCTCCTTGAGTGAGGAGGGCTGTCAGTACCTTTCTGCCAAAGGGGATGGTGGATGCAGGTTCTCCTCTGCTCCAAAAGACATTTGCTCCATCAAATTCAGCAGACATAAATAATGATACCCACCGAACTGTGAAACCATTTGCGTGCTTCCCGAGGACTAAACCATTTGATTTGGTCTCACTTAAAGCTCTGGAATTTCTGAATGGATAACTGAATTCCGGAGTCCATTAAACAAGGCAATTTACACTGTTCTCAAGCTTTGCCCATGGAAACACATTAACACCGCTCCCCATTTGGCTTGTTGAAAAGCTATTATTCTAAATACAAGAAGGGGAAGAAAAATCATTTTGCTTTTTCAGAGCTTATTTGTTGTGTTTGTAGCAGCACTGCGGTGTCGAGTGATGCCTTTGGCAATAAAGGAGGGAACCAGGAAGGAATGCTGTGTTCCTGCATTAGGAGTGCTCTCCCCAGTCTGGATGTATCCAGGTAGCACCTGCTGCTGCCATGGAAATCTGCATTTTTCTGTCTTAGACGTGATGTAGCAAATGAAGGATGAAGGCAATCCTTGGAGTGGACCGGAGAGATGTACCTTGGCACAACTGACCGCTCCTGAAAGTGCCAAAACGAACATGAGGAGAGCTGGTAAATTGTCCCTGGTGCTAGCTCTGATAATTTTGTGCCTCCAAAGAGGTCTTTAAGGTGATGGATGACTTGTGAGCGGATCAGGTGTGTTTCAGGACGTTGGTTTTGTTAGGTTTTGGGGTTTTTTTTACTTGATGTTCTGTTTCCTTTTTCCTTTTGTTTTTACACTGAGATTTTATTTCTCCTTTAGATGTGAGAAGAGGAATGGATCTGAGGGAAACCGGTGATGTGAAAAGAGGGTTTTTGGCTGGACTGGGAGTGCTTTGTCTCCCTGAGTCTCTGCTTCCCCTTTGTAAGTCAAAAAGCTGCTCATGGCATCTAGTTTCTTGCTCGTGGCTTTGGCTCTCAATGGCATCTGTGGACAAAGCACAGGTACTGGGTAGCTTTAAGGATGCGATTTGTCTTCTGCAGGTATTGGCTAGTGACTTCTTAGTTCTAATTTTGAAGAGAGGTGGAATTTATCAGTAGTTAATGCACTTTGTCTCAGAGAGGCAGCCCCTGTGATCTTGCTGTTCAACTTAATGCATTAGCACTATTTTCTTACCTGTCAGTGTGATGCTGCCAAAAGCAGGGGCAGTTGTGGAAGGGGATACCAGAGTAAACAGTGCACATTATTCAAGTAGATGGGTAACTTTAGCCTTACTCTTTTCTCTTCTATTTCAAGCCGAAAACACTTTCAGCACATCAATATTGGGAATTAGCAGCAAATCTTGCTTATTTGTCTTATGTTAGCTGGGTAAACACCATGTATTATCTCAGGCCACCTATGGAAAACACACTTGAGGATGACAAAGCGAGTAGGAACCTCTTCCTTTTAGCAGCGACAGTATCTCCAGGATGATCCACCTGAAGTCAGTGTTGTATAAAACCAGCTAAGTAAAGGGTCTCTTCAGATGGAGTTAATTGCTGCTAATCTCTGAATTCCTTATGCTGGTTTTAATTCTGCACTTTTAATCATTAGACTAATATACCTTTATATGAGTATATACAGTTTTACCTGAATAAGTTTGTTCTGTTGTTGACTTAGGAAGATGTTAAATGCCCAGGCCAGGTATTTCATCATGACTAGTAAATGGTCAGTGTGCGGGCATGTGAGTGCTCATGTTCATCTTCATGTGTTTCTCATGCTGACAGGGATGATGTAAGCAGAAGTACCTGGGTGCATGTTTTTTCCTTGTTTTTCTTTCTTTCATGCTTTTTCAACTTCAATATAACTTTTAGAAAGATGGCAAATGGAGATTTCTCATGTTCTTTTCCTTGCCCTTATGTGGTCTCTCAGAATAGTCAATGTGGTGCTTCAGGCTTAATCTGGATCTTGGTAGACTTACAAACCTGGTAGGATTGTCCATTTTTACCCATCAGTGAAAGGGTAGAAATGATGAAAAGCTCTTGCTCTCAAGTTACCTCACTGTACAGAGACCTCATTGGAGCCTCTCTTTGGAGCTGTCTGAACTTCTTCCCA
>JANHGB010054751.1:0-27473 GCA_026283785.1 Coracopsis vasa
GCACCCCGGGCTCCGGAAGGCTGGTGGCGGCGATCGGGGCTCAGGGGGGGCCCGCCGGGCTCCTTTCCCCTTCCCTCCCTCCGCGGCGGGTGGCGCGGGAGGATTTTCTCCCGCTGCGGCCCCCTCGCTGCCCCCCAGACATGGTAGGTCACCTACAGCTGCAAGGGATGGACGAGAGCCTGAAGGAGAAGAGCCGGGAAGGCTTGCTGGACAGCCCGGACTCGGGGCTGCCCCCCAGCCCCAGTCCCCCTTTCTATTCCCTGTCGCCCGGTGAGGGCCGAGCTGGGGGCAGCGGCGGTGCGGACCCCCCGGCCCCGGGGCACCGGCGGGAGGCCAAGGACGGCAAAGTGGTAAGAGCCAAACCCTGGGAGCTGGGCTCTGTTCTATCCGGCCCCTGGGTGGGAGACAGGCTGGAATGCCCTGGGGTAGGGGGCAGCGGGGCCTGTGCCCGCTGACAGGGGCACCCCTTGGCACCCTGGCTGTGTTCCCACTGGGTGCCTGTCCACCTGCACCCATAGACGAGGGCTCTCTGGGCTGCTTGTGCCCCATCGTCTGGTGTTGGCATCGCTGGTGGTGTGCCCAGGCTCACATTAAGTGTTGATAGTTTGGCTGGGTAAACTCTGAACAATGGTGTGAGAGCGAAACCCAGGTCTGAAAAGGCTCCCCCGCCTATCTTAAGAGCAGAAAGTGTACTTCCTTCTCAGTGACACTGTCCTGCCTGGCAGATGCAAGTCGGAGCTGCATCCATCTGGACCGAGACAGGCTCCCAGCCGTCCTTATGCACTGGCATCCCACATTTGTTTTGTCAGGAGCGTGGAGCCACGTTTACTGGAGTTCTTACTGAAAGAAAAGACAAAACTGGCCATTAACTTGGGGCAGGGTATGGACGTCTGCCCGGGAAGTTGGTACGGAGATGTGGTCTGGGAAGGCTGCGTGACTGTGCCCTTTACTGCAGTGGGGTTTTGTGGCATGAGTCTGCATGAAAGGTTTGTGCGATGCATGGCCAAGCAGAGCAGGGTTAGTGGTCTGTAAGCTCAGACAGCTGGCAGTAGCACTGCAGATTTCAGTTAGCCTGAGTCAGTGCCAGTGAAACAGTTGACTGTGGAATAGGATTTGGGTAGATTTATTGTGAGTTTAATTCTGCTTCATCTTGTTTATCCCTTAGCTATAAAAACTATTTTAAAACTCAAACTTCAGAGCATAAGCAATGGTGGTGGAAGTTTTTGAAGGATGATGAAAGTTCTTCCCCAAGGATCTTTCAATTTTTAACATATAAAAGGCATTTGTAGTTGTATTCAACACAGTCAATGGGCTTCTATATGGAATAAAAACTACAGCATAAATCTTTCCATGGGAAAATTTTATCTATGTATGGATTAGTGACAATTCAAACTTCTTCCTGATAGAGACATTTTGCAACGGCTTCTCACACCCTCATTTACTTGCCCAAGTTCTAAGACTATTTTAGCATGTTATTGAAAACTGCCTTTTATTCCTGAGCATGCCAAAACCTTCCCCATGAGCAGCGACTCCCTCTCACCGAATTATGGTGTGTAGGGTGTGAGGTGTTAATTATGAAAATCAGATCTCAACCTGATACTGAGCCTTACCTGCAGATGCCTGGGAGTGTGCCGTCTTGATGGGACTGTTTATGTACAAAGAGCTGCCCACACGCCTCTGGTTTGGCAGGATCAGGCTGTTGCTATGTGTTTGTAAAATAAAATGTAGGAGGAAGATGAATGAAGACTGGCTGGACCAGAAAACAGCTGGGGTGGAGGTGTCTGCGGACTTCTGTAATGGGGATATGACTGCCTCCATGCCAATAATATGACAGTTGGCCACCACTCCTCCCAAAAAACCCCTTAGATATCAAAGATGAAAGAGCATGAGAAAAACCCATTTCAGCTCTTGGGCCGTTAGGACTGAGAGTTTTAGTGCTTGACTCCTATGGGAAACTAAGTCTGTGTAAGGCAAAATTAAGTTTTCCAGTTTAACTTGATCATAAATGAACATTTTACACATTTCACAGGAACTCCTGCTGTAGATTTTTGTATCACATTGCAACAGGAATGTAATAACCATGCTGGTAACAATGGTGCAGGACTGTGCTCTTTACCTCTGACTGTGGTACAATGCAGTAATGAACTAAATAGGAACTTTCACTCTGTTTGACTGTACAGAGTTTCACTTCTCATTTCCACCCTGCAAATACTGTACTTGCAGTTGTTATTAAGAAAGCAGGACAAACATAATGAGCTTTGCTTGCTTCATATTCCAAATTTCAGTGTCTAATTAGCTTTAATCTTGCCATTTAACAAGGACTTGCAGATCTATGAGCAATTATGCGATCCATGAATGTGCTTCTGTTTAACTCCACTACTCTGCTGTTCAGCAGAGCATGCAGAATTGGCAAATCAATAATTGCAGCTATTTGCACACCAAGCCATGCCTTTTTTAATTGCCTCTTATATTAGTGTTTGTTTTGCTTATAAACGTGACAGAGCCAGGAATGCAGCCTGCACTCTTTGTGTTATAATACTATAAAACCGTATATAAGCTCAGTCACGGCCAAAGTTCTAGTACATACAGTTACAATAAATTGCTGTCAGGTGAAGAAAACAACATTCCAGATCTGTGGGAAGTATTTCATGCTATTCCTTACTGCAGACCTGTCGGAACCACCAGTCCGAACCCAGTTGTGTTCTTTTGCAGTCAGCTGTTTTGTCCAACTTCACAAATAATGCTAAAGAATTTTCCTGCTCTAGGACATCTCTTCTTGTACAGACTAAAATGAGATTGCGTGCCCTTATTGAAGGCTTTCTTGTGTGTAAAATCTGTGCTCTCTCTGCTTTGTGTTATGAACTGTGACTCTGAAAAAGTAAACTCTCTCCTCTTTAATAAGCAGAACTTTGTTTCAAAGACAATGTACCATTTATTCACATTTAACCAGCCAATTTGGCTACAGCTTTGGGATCCAAGAAAATATGAAAGGCAATTTAGGGCCAAAGTCATAAATACCACAAGTTCAACACCATTTAGAGACTTTTTTTTCCTTGCATTTTACTTGCAGTGCAGGAGAAATTGGCTTTTATTTCTTCAAATAAAGTCTATGTAGGGAATTTGTCAGTTGTTTTGTGCTTAAGCACAAATACCCCAGTGAAAATAGAAGGTGACTTTTACCTAGTTCTGCTTTTTAAATCTGAAGCATGATTAAATTGATTCTTAAGATTTGGGTTACTGAATTCTCTGGGCATTGCATGTAATGCTGGGCCAAAAGGAACATAAATACAATTAAATACATTTCTAATAATATTAGAAGGATACAGAAAGAAGGAGTTGCTGGAAGGTTAGGGAATGAAATTACATCAAAGTAGCCAAATCTGTTTAGTGTTTTCCCAGTTGTTGCCCTGGGATATAGTTTTAGGCTAGAACTGCTGAAATAAGTGCTTTGCATTCAGTAGCGTGACTCCTAATGGATATCAGGGGAGATCAGGATCACATTCATCTGCAGAACCATCATTCATGCCTTCCTGAAGCAGCAGACTTCTTGTCCCAACACTGTCACCATTGCAATAAGTTCTGCCGCTGCAGTGAGTTTTTATTTAGAAGAATTATTTGTCCTTGCAACCTGCCTCATTGAGCACTGACTTCTGCAGGGCTATATCCCAGTGGATCAGCTGTCAGATGAATGCCAATTTTTACTTACATTCAGGAGCTATGATGGACAACAGCACGGTGCCAGAATCAGTCTTGCGTGGTGGGAGGAGATTCCAGCTTCATCTCAAGTGCAGAGGAGGAGGATGCCTTGCCTCTTGGCACAGCCTTCATAGGCATGGTCCCAACAGCGGGGTCCAGGTCAGCGTGTGTGCCAAACCTGTTGGATTTATGGCTGACATTAAAAAAAAAGCCAAACTCAAAACACCTCTTCCTGACAATCCTGCCATTTTGAAGAGCCCTTGGGCCGCAAAGCCAGCACCTCACCCTACACAGAAAGCGTTCCAGGAAGGGGGACTGTTTTGTGGATTAGGTGGGGAGCATGGCCATCAAAGGGTTTCCAGGCAATATATAACTTCCAACCTGCCAATACCTACAGGGAAAGCACATGTGAGAAAGGCTCAGCACCCTCAATGTGAGCCAGCCTGCAGCCCGCACACTGAGCAGGGCACATGCCTCTCCAAGCACACGTGGGTCCCAGCAGCTCTGGGGAAAGCCCCAGGCTTGGGCAGGGAGTGAGGCACCCATCTGGCTGTAGCCTGGCATCCTGTCCCACTTCAGAACCACTCCCATGGGGCGGGATCCTGCAGGAATTCTTGCAGCAGGGGCTGGTGGTGGTTTCAGTTTCAGGCCTTCGTCCACTGCCTAGCAAAGGCAAACCCCACCTGGCTGTCCCCTGTCCAGTTCCAAATGCATACCTGCTCTTCTTCCTCCTTGGTTCAGTGCAAAGGAGGGGGAATGACTCTGTACCTCACCTAATCTGCAAACAGTGACAGATGTCCCTTCTGGGAAACACTCATAGAGGTCTCAACGTCTACCATGGAAAATGTGGCTATACCCAGGGTGGTGTCTTCTAGCTCCTTAATTTCAATTGCATCTCTGTATAGCACTGAGGACAATAAGCAAAGCAGCACACATTTCCCACTTGAAATAGAAGAGGGAGATAGGAAGGATGCAAGTCTTTGAAACAATAAAGCCCTGCTTTCTACCTCAGGTCTGCTTTTACTGTTATCACCTCCAAATATAATCTCATCCGGCTTTAGTATAAATTACTCATCATGTGCAATACGTGAAGATATTAGGAAAATAAATCATCTGTTAAGCAAATATTACTTATCAGCTAGAGCAGGGAATGTGGATGTGTGTCAAATAACTCAGCCAGATCTTTCATTACAGCTGTAAATAACAGCTGAGTAAAGTGACATTTTCATAGACCTGACATGTTACCATAGTGGGAAAATGTGGTGAGAGATTTGCTTATGCCCTAGCTAAGTTAGGAGCTGGGAATTTGGGAGGCTGTATCCTGTCTGTAGCCCTTACACTTGGAAAACCACTTCCCCTTACAGTCCCTCCAGATCTAATGGCACATCTTAGTGCCTTGCTCATAATGACCATAGCGAAAGAAGTCGGTCAGTTCTGGTCCTTTGTGCTCTCTGGGGAAAGGTTTCTTGGGGGTTTATTTCAAATCACAGTAATTTTTTTTCCCTTTTGTTGCTTTACTGCCTGGAATTTGAAGCTAAAGAACAGTCAGTGTATTTCAGATCAGTTTCATGGCACTTTCTTCCTCACCTTTGTTTATTATTTGATAACTCTGCTTCCATTCTTTTAAGTTACCCCCCAATGAAAAGTACCTTTACAGACCCCACTGACTCTACACAATTATGAGGGGTAAAATAGCATTATATTATTTTTGCTTTTGCTCAGAACTGTGATCTAAATCCACCCAGGAGCCAGTCACTGGGATGGCTCTCATGGATGTGTGTCTGTCCTAAAGTAAGGGGCCCCCATAATACTTACGCCACCATAAAGGAAGTGCTTTTGGTTAGCTGTAGATTGAATTTCTGTGCAGCAAACGATTTTATCTGTGTTTATCTATGGACTACTTGAATAAAACAGAGTTTAGCTGCCCAGGCTGTTACATGCCTGAAAGGCATCAGAGTTAAGACAGAAGGAAAAATGCAGCCAAACAAGAAAGCACTTCAACTTTTTAATAATATGGTAACTCTTTGCTGGTTGAAACAAATTATCTACCAGAAAGGACATAAAAATGGTAGCATTTTTGCCACTTAATTTTCACCTTGGCTCTGTTTTGATGCCATAACAGGTACGCATGGGGCTCACTTTTTGATCTCCCCAGTATCTTCCCTTTCACCTCCTCAGCCTTCCTGTACTGCTAGGCTCCTCCCTACATAAAGACGACAGTGTTATGGTGGCTTTTGCAGAGCTGCATCTCCTAAGTCACAGCACAGCTCCATTTACCAGGAACAGATGAATCAGGTCCCAGCTGTAGCCTTCCAGCACAGCAACCCTGTTAGATAGACAGACATCTACTGTGGATCCCTTGTGGTTACCCTGTCTAAAGACATAGGAGTTTTTGCTCCTCACCGTCAGTGACCCCCAGTAGTGTGCAACAACCTCTGTTCCCAGCCAGCCCATCTGTGGTGCAGGGCAATAAAGAAACTCACCTTATTTGTGCAGTGTCTGTGATTGCTAGAAATGAGCCAAGGATCCTCATCTTCCCACGGGAGCTCAGCAGTCCAGGGTTGTTGTTCTTGAACCATTCCTGTGCAGAAGTTAAAAGAATTGAGTCAGTACCTTTTTTTTGACAGGCAGAACGTTTTTGGTTTGTTTTTTACCTTTAAACAGATACAGAAACAGGAGCCGCTGTCAAACTCTTGCCAAAAAGCCAGCTTTTGACATGTGCTATGCATATAACATTTCAGCCCAAAAGACAAAGGTTTTGAAAAGCTTGCATGCCGTTTTCCTTGATTACTCCAGGTGAGATGCAGGAGCAGACATTTCAGAACATCAGTGAAGGTGGAACAAAATGCCTTTCAGTTGCCTCTATATAAACCTGTGCTTACTGTTCAGTGACCCTTTCACTCCATGCAAGCAATTCAGTTGCTTGTTTGGTGAGCAGACTGCAGGGTTTTACAGGTGATCTCTGTTTTTAGACTGTGCTGTATAAGTTATTTACATCTTCCACATTCAGACTTCCAAGTGACTTCAAGGTTTCTGACCTGCAGCAGCTCACAGTGCTTCTCATGGTAGAGAAGTGTGAATCAGTAACAGTCTCTGACATATGACAGAGGTTGCTGGCTTTGGCTTGCCAATGTTCCAGCTTTCTAAATTAATCAAGCTAAGCCTGCAGGTCTGAAGTTGATGCTTGATTACAGCATGTGAAATGCATTATGAAAGGCTTTTTATCACCCTTCCCTGCCCAGAGAAAAGTAAACCCACAATGGAAGTAGTCTCATCCCCACTCCATGCAGAACTAACCTGGAGATGACTTAATTCTGCTCTCACCACATTCAGTGGCAACTTTTTGACTCATGATTGATTTCAGCCATGCATGACAGAGCCTCTGTTTCTCCATGTGCACTGGTATTGTTCTGAGACATGTTCTTGCTTCCTGTTCCCTGCTGTGGGATTTAGGATTTCAACAGATGCCTTTGCCTCTGTGCCCATGCTCTGCCTGAGCAGCACCCCCAGCACAAAGGGGCTCTGAAGCCTGTTTCTGTACAAGCACTGAGGGCCAGATGCTAAGCCACAGGAAGGACCTCGCCTCCTGCATGTTCATCCCTAGGGATGTTTAGAACATGCTTAGTGTCAGCCTCTGTTAGCAAGAAGTGTGAAGGTTTGTTTGCCTGGAAGCACTGAAATAACTTCTTTGAAACTGCTTCTTTAAACTGCACTGTACAGATACCCTCTGCAGAACTGCTGAGAGATCTGGATTTCTCTTGTGTTCTCTAGCAAAGAAGCTCAGTGTTACCATCCACCCGAGTTTGTTATTTGGCATTCTAGCAAGCTGGTCTGGATCTGAAAAGCAGCTTAATTCACAACTGTTCCATTTTACCCAATCTTCACTTGTCCCTGGTCAGGAGGAGTAAGAAAGATATTCCCATAGGCTAACCTCACAGTCAGACAACACTGGGATGCCTATGGCTCAAACCAGTGCCTCCCAACCTTTTTCAGGTTATCTAAGTTTGCAGGCAGTTTTGGCAGCATGGCTTGAAAACATCTGTTGTGTAGAAGCTGGGACAGGAAAGCCTTCCCAATTCTGTTCTGCCTCTCCACTGTGTTGGTGATGGGTACCAGAGCGTGAAACTGCCCTTGGTGGCTGTGACTTATCTTGCCTGTTACAGGGAACAGCAAAACACCAGCTTTGCTGGTTACACTCTAAAGAGAACTGTTGTCCCTCCCCAGCTGAGGAGAGCATTGTGAAGGCTCCCCAGAGTGCATGAAGAGAGCAGGATGTGCAGAGCACTCCAGATGCACGTTCTTAGGATCACATAAGGAGGGTGGAGCTGGGCATGGACTTGGGTGGATGCCCTCTGGAAAGCATCTGGATGGTGCTGGAAGAGGCAGTGGTAGTTCAAGGGTGGTGGCTTTCTCTTCAGAGCCTGTTGCAAACGTACCCTGGTCAGCAGTATTGTCTTTAGGGTGCGATATGTTACAGGACAAGACCTACCTTTCTGCCCTGTGCAAATTCCTGAAAGAGGGACATGTATCCCCAGCCTTTTTTCCTTTACCAGTTAAAGCAATCCACACCTCTTTGCAGGTGAACCCCCAAAAGGCCAGCTTGTCTGCTGATCCCAGAGCCCATGAATACATGTGCGCATGGTATTTGACTCCTGCACACAAATGAATCTCTCCTCACATACAAGATGCCTTTAGAAAGAGCTCTGGCCATGTGCAGGCTGTTAAAAGCTGGAGATCTGCACCCTTGTGAACTAAGGCTTGGCTGTTGTAAACAATTCACATTGCAGAAGCAAAGAGTTTTATTTATGACCAGAAAGGCTGCCCTTGGCCTCCCCTGTCAAGAGTGTTGAAAGCAATTTGGGGATGAACTTTGCCTTTTGGACAGTGTTTGGTAGTGAGGGTGAACATATCCTCCCCCCCCAGCCTATGCAAATACTGTCCTTTTTTAACAACAGAATAGAACTATTTGATCAAAAAGAGGGGTTGGCCATTTTACTTTACAGTTGAACACAGCAGTAAAGTACAGAGATATTTCAGTATGAAGAGTAAACAGCTTTGTGGCTTTGGGACACAGAATTGAAGGGCTTGGCAAATTCAGATGGAGCAGTGACTTTTTTTGCCTTAGCCTGAGGCAGAAAGCCCAAGCCACTAGAGAAAAACAGACCTCAGCTAGCTGGAGCTGATGCTGTTGAGCAGACTCAACAGAGCTTTGCCAGTTAACACCAATTTGAGGGATAACCTGGCAAGCATCTGGGGACCTGTGTGTTCTACAGAGCAGGGCACAAGCTGCAGTACCTCTTATACAGCACTGCTGGTAGGAACCAGCTCCCATGTTCCCTACTGTACTACCCAACCAGAAGATGCTGGGGAAGATGGAAAGGAGTGGGATGTGAAGAGCAAGCAAATACAAGAGCAGTATCCTCAGCCATAAGCGAGTCCTGAGGTGATCTTACTGACTTACACTGATGAAATACTGCTGTGATTCTAGCACATATGACCTATGCATGGTGTAAAATGGAAAAACTCCATGAGCTTTTCAGCCATGTAGAGACCTTTCAGCCCTGCACAGAGGCTTCCAGCCATCTGCCTTAAAGAGATTCTGTGTCCCTGTATGTCATAAATTGCTTCCAACAGAAAAGTGCTGGCAGGGACCAAAACCTGCAGTGACATTTTTCCACGAGGGCAGGATTAGGCTTAATTAGCTGCTGGGCTTAGTCCAGACACCAGACACAGGATCCCTATATGTGGGAAAGATGTTTAAGATGTTAAGTAGGATTACTCATTTTTGTGGTGGGCAGAGTAGCCCAGGCTGGACTGTGACAGTTTGTCAGAGTAAGTAACTTCAGGGTGTAATTAGTCTTAAAAATCCAATTTTTGGTGTCAGGAGTAGGAGCAGCTTCATTCATTAAAAACCCCTGGCTTGCAACTCATTTCCTTCATTGCAGAGGTTACAAGGTGCCTAGTGTCTCACCCCACAGTTGTGCATGGGTAACTAGAACGTCTCTTGGAGCATGACAGCCACTTTTGGCCTGGAGAATTCACCAAGGGATACATCATTTTCAGAATATATATATATATATATAGGTATATATACACATCTCACTTAAGTAGACCTACATACTTTAAGTCAGCAGACTTGGCCCTATCTCTGTGTTACATCAGACTTTGAGCACTTCTCCATGCTGCTGCACTTTGAGTCTTTGCAAGACTCTTAACAGTGAAGGCAACATTAGGGCTAAAGCAAACCCCCAAACAATTGCAATTTCTATGAGAAACGAGCAGATAGGAAGACGGAAGGGCTTAATTTCAACAAACAGATACTGCAGCATGGAGAGCCAGAGAACTGGGCAGAATCACTTACCTGGATGATGTGCTGAGCAGAGGGAGGTGGAGAGGGTGGCATTGAGGGGTGCAGAGCAGCTTGCTGTGTCACATCAGCCATGGGAGCTGGAAGTGAGTCTGTAAATGGATGCAGCTGCAGGTAGATCAGAAAGTCAAGACATCTTAAATGCAAAGGTTGTTTGTGTGAGGATGGAGGATAATGGTCCTGTTCTCTGCCTTAAGGCTGTTTTTTGGCAAGTTGACTTCCTTTAAGGGTGGGGAAGAGTGTGATGAGCACTATCCTAACCTAGGGCCCTGTTACAACACCAAAAGGACAGGAACTGCGAGGAGAGCTGAATGATGCTGGGAGTGCAAGCAAAGTGAGCTTAGCTTGTATGGAACAAAGTTGGTCCTGATGCTGCCAATGTCACCTCTCATTGCCAAAGAGGCTGTCACCTGCAGTGACTTGCACAAGACTCTCAAGACACAGAGTTCAGTGCTGGCTGCTCAGCTGCCACCCACAGCACATTATGAACCGTGCCAGCCTCATCTGTTGTGTCCCAACACTTTGCTGTGCTCTTCTTCCCTGCAGATGCCTTACCTGCTCCTGAACCCATCCATGCCAGAGGTGAGGCCTCGAATGTACCCTGTGTTCTTTGGAGAAAGCATTGAGGTGACCCCTGAGCCCTTGCAGGAAATCAGGTACAGATGGGATTGGGCGGGTAGGTGGAATTTCTGTCTTTTTTCTGGTGCTTTTCCTTCTGCAGAAAAATAAAGTATGTTTACAAATGGGAGTCATGGTTATTTTGATGGGAAGGGGGGACAGGGGCTAGAGTAATGCCTGAATTAAAGGCACTGACAACAGCAGAGACAGAGGGGAGGAGGCAGGAGGCAGGAACTAGAGGGAGGTTTTAAGAGAGGGCTTTCCTTCCAGGGCCAGCTCAAATCCAAGGCTATAATTGAAAACCATTGCCATCTGTAGGCTTGATGGCCTCCACTGAATAACCTGATTGTCTTCATCCTGTTCCCTGCTGACTAACATCCTCAATAGGAGACACATACTTATATCACCTGGTTTTGTTAGCCCTTGCTGCAGAGAAACCAACCTTGTACCAGCCAACAGAGGTAGAATGAGCTCCTCCTCATGAGATGGTCCCTTGAGCCACTAATGGAGATGTTCTGACCTCCTGTGAGACTGGTGCTGCAGCCAATGCATGAACGTTGGTCTCTGCTCCTCTTCTGTGGTGTGGAATGTACTCTGCAAACAGCATGGAGCAGTTCCACACAGCTTGGGGCAGGGATGGTGTAAACCCAATTCCCACCCCCTGTAACCTATGCAAACGTCTCCCTGGAAATGTACCCCAGTAAATCTCTGCTTGCTGAGGAACTGCCAGCGGGCATGTTTTTATGGTGATTACATCGGAGTCTTGTTCTGTGTGTGCTGAATGACTTGCTTACACCCTCGCTGTGCAAAACACATTACCAGCAGCTCAGGTTACATATGGTGCACAATCAGTCACCCCCCTCCGGCTGGAGGTAATGACAAGCACACACCCAGCTTTTAATCTTTCTTACATGGAGCTGCACATTCCTTGGCTGCTGCTTGCCAGAGGAGCGTTTGGGGAACAGCAAAAACAAGTGGAAGTCCTGCTGCTCCCCATGGCCACTGATTCTAGGAAAAGACCTTTATGTGGCCTGGTATCCATACATCCCTTCTGGATGCCTGCAGACATCCTATTGTCTGCATCTTAGCTGTTGACACGACCACTTCCTTTGAGACCAAGGGCTTGGATATTGGACAGCCATATCCACAGCGTCTCTTTGCTTTTCCTGCTATTTGACCATTGTTTGACCATTTCTGTAGGGTCCAACAAGCAACCTCATACCCATCTCCCAGCCCTATGATTTTAGCTAGCTTAGGTGTCTTTATGCTCTGATGGCAAGGCAACATAAAGAAAAATAGACAAACACACAGCCGTGACACCTCAGCAAGTATTCATTACACCATGCTTCTGCAATCTATGAAAACCTTATTTAGGGCATTATTTTCATGCCAAGCCAGAGTTTACACGGACAATAGGGCCTGTGAAAGCAGCAGCAGGCATGCTGTGTTGAGAAGTTGGTTTCCCAGACCCCAGTGTGACATCCCATGCTCACAGCCCACCAGCAGCATCTATTCAGCCTGGTCAGTGTGGCAGTGATACCCTCCAAATATAGCACTAGCAGTAGTGAGTGTGGTGAGACCTACCATAAGTCAGTGGTCAAGGGACCTTTGTTTTGCAGGGATCCTCAGCATTTCGAGTTGATGCTGCATGGCTCTGCTTGTTAAAAATGGTCAGGAAAAGGCTGGATCAAGCATTTTGCTGGGGTTTTGAGCTTTTCCTGCACACTCCATGGGTTACTGTCCAATCCTCAGCCTCTGACTTACCCCAGCCGAGGGATTTCACCACCTCTTGATGTGCTTTGCTAACAGGGTGTTTGCTTCCAGTGTAGCTCTCAGGGCTGAGCTGAGGCCCCAGTGGGGCCCATAGAGGAAACCAGAGGAAAAAGCAGGTTGCTTGGAGTCTGTGCAGCAAGGTCTTTTCTGCCCTGACATGACTAGGCAGGCTTGGTCTTCTGTACATATGCAGTACAGAAATGCTGTGATGGATCATGGTATGGTGGTATTCCAGTAGGGTTCACCAGCAGGAAGGAGTCCTCTTTGACCCCTGCTTTGGGTTGTAGGGTGAGCCCCAGTGTCTGTGCAGTAAGAGATCGTAAACATTGCCAGCTCCAAAGGGTTAAAGAAGAGTCCTGCCTGTCTTCTTTGCTGCCTCGGCTGAGTTCCTCATACCTCGCTGTCCTCTGTAGGTGCAATTCTGAGGTGAAGTACGACTCCGAGAAGCATTATCGGGATGACATTTTCTACGGCCCCATCCCCACCGTCACCACCTACAGGGAGACAATCATTGCTGCTCCCAACTGTACCTGGCGGAACTACAAGTCCCAGCTGATCTTCGAGCCCCGCCAGAAGCCACTGAGGTTTCAGAGCACGACCATCATCTTCCCAAAGCGTGCCAAGAACATTTACCGGACCACCCTCAACTACAGCTTGGGTTGTGCCAAGCGTTGGTTTGCTTCCAGTGTGCAGCTGGAACTCTGTGAGGAAACCAGCCCGTGCGTCATCTACAGCGAGACCCTCTGATCCGCCCTGCCGCTGGCAACCGTGCGACCTCAAGGAGGCTGTGGCCTTTGCTGGGTCTCTGGCTGGATCTTCACTGATGGCAACTGAATACTAATGGCTGGAGAACACGTCGTCGCGTCTCGGGTGAGGCTGAACTGGCTGGGAGGAGGCTTGCAGGGCACGGGATGGTTTTGATCAGTGAGAGGCTGGCTTGTATTTTGCGACGTTCCTGACGTTCATGATCTGGATGTTATTTTTGTTGGTTTTTTTCCAAGCATATCTATTTTTGACTTGTGTTTAGATGAAATCAAGATGACAAAGGACCCTGTTACCCATAGCAAAGTGCTGCCTTGTGAGTTCTTGTCTAGCACATAGGTGAGACTCCCTGTAACCTTTGGAGCTATTTTGATCTCTGCAAAGGGAAGACCAACTGCAGTGTCAGCATCCTGTCTGCCCAGTGTAAACCAAGCCACGTCTCTTAGAGTTTAGATGCAGAGGAAGTGGTTCTTTCTATCAGTACATCATAGCTTGCTCCACAGCTCATCTCAGAGATAGCTGCAATATTACACCACTGCAGTAACCACAGGTCTAACCAAGAGAAAGAGGGAGAAAACAGGCACATGGTGCTCTTGCTAGCAGTTAGATGTTTATATACCATAGCAAGGCACAGCACAACCAGAGGTAGGAGAAAGGCTTATACCAATGCACAACCACCTCTTCTGTGAGCCCAGCCAAGAGTGTGCAGGGGAGACAGAGGAAACTGAATAGCTGAAGGGTTATTTCTTAAAAGTGCCCAATTGATTCAGGAGCCAAATACCCTGTATCAAAACTACTGTCAGCCCAAGCGTGCCATGCTGTTTGTTGTCTTGAACACAGTTTACAGGGATCGTTGCATACTTGCAGCCCTCTTGGTTTTCAGGGTATGGCTTATTGCAGAGAGGAGTGTAGTACAGGAAGATGCTATCTAGCTTCAAAGAAGCCAGTGCAAGGTTAACTCATGAGCAAGGTTGTAGTTTCCATACCTGTGGTGTAGACAGCTTCACTGACTGTGGAGGAGCAGCCAAACTTCCTCAGTGTAGAGCTTGAAGGGCTGAAAAGCTCAAATCCATCCTGGTTTTGCTTTAATAGGCTGTAGCAATCAACAGGTTCTTCACAAACAGCTGAGCTGTCTCTGCAAAAGGACCAAGAAACACCTGAGAGAGCAGGAATCACTACAGCCATCCTAAGGTAAACCATTCCCCCACTCATGAATCACATCTGCTATCTCTTCACTTTGGTAGCTTGCTGAAAACCTGCAAGGGCCTGGATTCCCACATGTATATATATATATATATAGCCTTTGAAAATAGCATGGAATTGTCTCCAAAAACTTCACCAAGAAGTTTTGCTTGCTGCCCAGAAGAGCCCAGACTTAGAAAATAACCACACAGCTCCGGAAATTAATTTCCAGCTTTCCCTCTTCTAAACTTTCCATTCTGTTCCTGACTTGCTGTGAGTCTGATTGAGTTATTTCAGAACACAACTGAACAGCCAAGTCAGAAACCCTATTAGCAATGTCAACAAGATGTAGCTGATCACCCAGAACAGTTGACGCAGAAACCCACAGAGATTTAAAAAAAACAGAGCTGAAAAACCTAAAATAATAAAAATTAAACAGTGACTTCCATCACTTTTAAATAGTTTTTCCATCCGTTTCAAAAGGCAATTGGTAAATGGGACCAGAACTGTGACCTTTATGAAACAGAGTTCTCTTGTTTAATGTGGAGCACAAGTTTTCCACCAGAGGTAAATGCAAGGTCTTTATATACAAGCTTAAGTCCTGACTGCTGGAGCATAGTTGGTACTGAAAGATGTGTGCTCTGGCAGTGATGAACTCTGCCTCTATTTGGGAGTTAGGAATTGTTAGGGAGAAACCCCTCAAAGGATTTCCAAGGCTTCCACCTACTGTTGAATTCTTTTGAGCAACACAAAACAATACGTTTGTTATCGCCCAGTTTTTGCTGTCATTGACTGTCAGCATCAAAGCTTGGAAAAGCAACATCTGCTTCCAGAGGGATTATTGTGCCTGAAGCAAGTCTTGTCCCCAGAGCACCAGCAAACCTGAGTGCTGTGGAGTTACTTTAGGCAGCAGGGCAGTTGAAGCTAAGGTCAGTGTGATCCCAGTGCAGTGCAAGTTGGGGATGCACTTGTTAGCTCATCTATCTATATAGAGGTCTATCCTGTTTCACCAGGTGCTGGTGAGTGAACCTTGTGACCAGTGGAAATACTCATCTGCCTTTCTGGGTACATTGTGGGGGCTCTGGAGGGCTCTTTCCATGCAGCTTGAGAGTGTAGCAAAGGGGTTAGATTTCCAAGCTGAGCAACAGTGTAATCCAGCTTCAAAAGCAGGGCCAGTACTCATACCCAGGCGATCCCTGCATGTTGACAGATTAGATTGCAGGCACCTCCACTGAGTAAGTATGGAGACAGGCTGACCTCAAAGCTGAAGGGATGCCAGAGACTCCCTATTCTGAGCATACATCAGGCTTTTCTCCTGTTAACAGTTGGATTATTTCCCTGCTCCAAGCACAAAGCTGCAGGTTTTGATCACACTGATCTTTGAGCAGGACAGGTTTTCCCCAGAAAATCTCTTTTATCATAGCCAGCTACTTTGACCACTGTTAGCTTTGCTTCCTAAACATTGGCTGCAATAGGAAAGAAGAATTCAAAGGAAGCCCCAAATCTACTGTGCAAATACAGGTTCAGTGGAGAGACCTGTGCCACAGCCTGGTCTGTCACCATGCAGGGACAGGGGTCTCACCGGTGGATGTGGCCCCTGGGAGGGTGCAGTGGAGGGCTGCATCCTTGGCACTGCAGGCTCCTCACATGTCCAAGCCAGGCCTCTTTGAAGCTTTGTGCTTCGTTTTCTCTGTAAATAGACTAGCAATGACCTAACATGCTCCTGCTCCTTTGAGCTTAAGCAGCTTCCCTGCTTTTGCCATGTCAGGAATAAAAAGAGCTGCTTGGGTTTCTAGGCTGCTGAGCACACTTTGAGCTGTGTAGCCATGGATGGGCCATGGTGGGCTCCCACCCTGGACCACATCCAAACTGTGACATTGCCAAGTGCCTGAGATCTGTAGAAGTATTTGAAAAATACCTTCGTGCATGGTGTCTCCCATGGGCCCATCACAAGCTGCTTTTCTTCCCAGTGAAAGCTGGCATTGGAAAGGGAATTTGTTTTTCCTGAGGACAGGAAAACCACAGAGGGTCACGTCTTTACCCTTGCCTGGGCGCAGATCCCACCCTGCTGCCCACCCTCCCTATTGCTCCTATCCCTGTGGCTGTGTTAGGCAGTTGTAGAAGAGCCAAAGTTGATCTTGCTCATGAGTGGGAAAAGTGATGACTTTTTTTGCTTAAATGCCAGAAACTGAAGTTTATGTGTGTTGGCAGTTAAGAATCGCTCCGAGCAGCCAAGAAGTGCCTTACCTGTAGTATGTTTGTACATCTAAAAGGGATGATCAGTCCCACCAAAGAGGTCTTTTTCTTCTAAATGGAGCATTGTTAATCTCAGCAACAGATCTTTGTTCGTGTCTGTTTTCTGAAAGATACAAATGATTACTTTAGACCATGGAAATGCTGCTTAGAAAGGTGAGTTTCCTTCAGCAGCCTGGACTGTGGCTACAGGATTTCTCCCAGGATCCTAATGCTGCCCACAGTCCTGTAAACCTGATGGGTAAAGCCAGACTCTGCCTTTGGGAATTATTTTCCATCAATAGTTATTTTTGGGATCAGAAACTTTCCTTTTTGGCATCTGTTTTCTGGGGGGAGAAAGTTGTTTATTTGCAGTATGGAAAATCACTGTCTCAAAGGTGTGGGGTTTGCCCTTCATCCCCTTCATTCCTGTGATTGTTTTGCCCCTGAATGCACCCGAGCATGCTTGGGGCTCTCTGCCCACATCGCTGTCATTGCATTTGGGGTCATAAAGAGGGAACCCCAGCTGAATACTGAACTCTGAATCTGTGGAATACTTTGCACAATCCGCGGAGCACAACTTTGACCAAACAGTTTCCTGCTTCTCTTGTCTTTTTTGTTTTCCTTTGTTGTTGTTCCTAAGCCAGCTCTACTTCTGTCAATGTGAAATACAGACAGATCCGCACCCTCGGTGCATACTTTCTGGGCATGATGAAATGAGGTTTGGGTGTTGATAGCAGTGTTTGAGTGAGCTGCTGGTCAGAGAAGTGAATGCTATTTACTATTTATGTTGAGTGAGTCTTAAAAACCAGGAAAGGTCACCAGAAGGCTAAAGAGCAAAGGACTTTGTAGAGCAAACTGAAGACTAAAGGCTGCGTGAATCAGATCTAGAGGCGAGTGGTTCCGCGTGTGAACACTGTGAGCTAGGATATATGGCCATTGTACTTCTAACCTGCCTTTTTTCCTGTAGGAAAGGGCATCCTTGTCTTCTTTAGAGCAAAAACAAAATCAGAGCCATCCTGTGTCACAGTCATTCAGTCCCACTCTGAGTAACAGTGTCCCCCAGGCTTGCAGGGGACTGTGAGTATCAAGCACACATGTACAGAGTTGTGCCTCTGTGGTGATGGGGACCACTTTGTAGGGAATGATGTATCTTGATATGGGATATTAACATTTCTAAACCCTGCTCCCTGAGGATCACCTCATCACTCACAGATAGAGCTCTTCTGAACATCTCCCCTATAATCATTGTATTTTATAAGCCTTGGGAGGCACAAATTCTTTTTCAGATACTGTGATGGCCATCAAAATGAGCAAAGTATCCTACCCTGTGAATCGTGACCTGAAGATGGGGTTGAAAGGTGTCTGAAGGTTAGAGAAGGAAGAAGAGAACATATAACTGGTGGAAATGCATAAGGATGTGTCATATTTTTATTTTTGTAAGTCTGATTCTCTAAGTGCTTGTAAAGTACTTTACTGTTGTATATGTGGTGGTGCAGTAGTTCACAATATCCTTTTATTTTTGTATATTCCCCCCTCCACAATAATCCCTTTCTGTTCAACTCATAGAGAATAATTTAAGAAGACAAAATTTATATATCATAATAAAATGCTTAAACTGTCACACTAATGTATCTGGAGTTTCCTTCCTCTTCACTTCCTTATCCATTTACTTGGTGCCTAATGCCCCTTTCTCCTCCAGAGGGAATGTTTTTGGTGTGTCCCTCCCTAGCCCATGGATTTCAGCCCAGCTCCCCATGGTTTGGGGGGCAGAGTCTCAGTCTGTCAGTGCTGTGATGTATAAAACCTGCTCTGTCACATATGCCCAGGGAAAGCTGGAAAGCAGTGGGCACAAAACTCACGCTTCCCACAGAGGCAGTTTTACCTTTCAAGGTTTCACCATTTCTTCACTCTACATTTCCCTTTTCTTGCCTGATCCTGCTCTACCCAGCTATGAAGCCCTGGTTTTCAATCTATGTAATTCCTCTCCCAGCCTTTCCATGACCTTCCAGGGCAAGAAAACCCACATAATGCGTATTTCATATTCAGATATGCACATCCTAGTACACTATCAGGACCCCTGCTAGGTCCTGGCTTTCCAAGTCATGAAGGCAGATGGGTTGCATCAGGGCTAAAACCCTGCCTAGCCATGAAGTGTGTTTTTAAAGCCATTGCTGTAAAAGCCTCAGGCTCCCCAGCCAGCTATTAGTAGAGCTCTCAGCTGTCTTCCAAGACCTAAGATGTCTGCAGGGAGAATCTGACACTAATCCTTATGGAAAAATCACATTGGATTTATAGGGATGAAGTCAATAGGCTTGGACGAAAGCAGCTGTTAAACTTTAAGGAATGAAAAGGAGAAGGAGAGCCATGTTATGCAAGAGGCTTGCTTCAGGTGCACGGGAAGTGCCCATATCCTCATCCCAAGCTTTATGACACAAATCAAGGCTGAATTGCTCCTGGGATGAAGGATGGGAGACACGCTCATGCTCAAGCACCTGAAGAAACACAACAGGAGAAGGCAGGGAATGCATAGACTGGGTGAGTTCAATGGTTGAAACTCAAATGCCAGAAGAAGGACATGTGCATCCACTCCTGTTATTTAAATAAAACCTTAAACCAGGAATGCTGTCCAATGAAGATTCCTGAGGTGGCAGCTAAATCCTCAGCAGCAAAAGCAGTATTAGATGCAGGATATGTGTTTTGGCAAGTGCTCTCAGATGAGCTAAGCCCTAAGCTAGTGGCTTTTACTGCACTGTTTGGATGTTGTAAATTTAAGCAGATGATGCTCGGTATTAGTTTTGCTCCTTGGATATTTCAGAGAGTAATTGCACATATCTCTGAGGGATTACAAGGTGCTGAAGTTGTAATGGATGGACTTCAAATTTAGACTAGACGCCTTTATGAACAGAAGGAAAGGTTTAGGCTGCTTTTACAGATAGCAAGAATGCTGAGCGTAGAATGCCAAAACCCTCACCTAAAAGAAGTTGCTGATAATGGGCAACTACAAATTAAATAACAATAAAACCCCACATGCTGGGATTCCCATTCCACTCAACAAAGCAGAGCTGCAAGGGAACAGCAGATGCCTTCATCAGGTTTCATTCCAGAGCTATGTAGAGTCAACAAAAAACACAGATTTGCCAAAGAAAGAACCTTAAATGGTGCTGGAGCAGTAAAATCTGCTGCTGCCAAGCCATCGGCTTGAAGCTACCATGTGCAAGTCTGTGCTCAGCAGATGGCAATGTCACAGCCTGGACATGCAGAAGTGTCTTTGGGAGATTTTGGCAATGCCAAGCAGCAGGGAAGCTGTATTGTCCTTTTGTATTGTCCTGTTATATTGTCATGAATCCATGCCCATGTAAAGGACCCACCAGCATCCTGCCTGGACTGATGCATACCATGGCACCTGCATGAACTGCATCTCTTGTGGCACAGGATGCTGAACTGTCACTTAGGCCATCTCTGTGGGGAGCAGACACGGGAAGGGATGGGAATCTGTCCAGCAGATACACTTCGAGGTCCCTCTGTCCCCAGTGCAGATGACCCTGTAGCTCCACAACTACCTCCCAAATGACTAAACCCACCTGAGATGCTCCAGATGCAGCTCTGCAGCCTCCTCTTGTCCCATGATGCATGTTCAATGTCTTGAGGACACCTGAGCGTCAGCAGCTGAGACTTCGTGGGCCTCTGGATGCTTGGTCTGGTGGTGGGTTGGTGGCTTCCATCCCGACTGCTCTCTGTAGTGCCTGCCCAGCCATGGTAAGTGGCTACAGGATTTCTCCCATTATCATAATGCTACCCACAGTCCTGTAAACCTGATGGGTAAAGCCAGACTCTGCCTTTGGGAATTATTTCCCATCAATAGTTATTTTTGGAGATCAGAAACTTTCCCTTTTATATAAGAAACTTTCTCTTTTATATATAGTGCTGATTTTCAGCCTGTTGCTTGGGAGAGTGATTCCCACCACAGACACAGCCTCTGTAGCTACCCCATGGCCCAGCAGGAAGGTGGCTTGGCCATGCAGGTTTGCCACCACGTTGACCGTCCCCAGCTCCCCTGCCTGTTTCTAAGCAGGTCTGGTTCCAGAGGAGAGGAGCAAGGACCTGCCCCAGGGCTGCTCAGCTTCTGCTGGAGCTCTGAGTCCCCTTCCCTGGCAATGAGCCCACCACAGCGGGAAAATCAATGCAGGAATGGCTTGTTCACAAGTAGGATAGAGGGTCCTGGAATTGCTTTTTTGGGGTGTAAGGAGGGAGTTTTATGAGCTCTATTTTCTGCTTCTAATAATGATATTGGATCTAAACAGTTCCACGCCTCAGAGTCCAAGACAGATGGGGAGTTCACATCTATGAGGATGAAAATGCTCATCCTGCCAAGCCTTTGATTCCCACCGTATCCCTCCTACCCTGCAAACAGGCGGACAGCACATTTCTAGCATACAGATATCCTCCTCTCCAGCTAGCCACCTCCAGATTCCCCTCCCGAGCCTGTTCTGAGCCCAGTGATTAGGTATTTCTATATACACAAACATACAAATCATCTCCCCGGGGCTCTTCCTGTCCCACAAGCAAACACTGAGACCAGCTCCTTGAAATACAAATGGGATCAGGGCTGCTTCCAAGCTGACTGCTGCGGTCCCTGCACCTTCCTGGAGCACGAGGCTTGCTCCCTGGCCACGCAGCCTCCCATCACAAGATGCCCATCGCCTCCTGCACTGGAGAGCAAACTGTTCCTAACACCCTGTGCATGGCTGCAGGTGACGCTACCAAGGGGTTGCATGGACTGGGAACCTGTGTTGGCACTGGGATGTGCTGTGGGAGTGGATGGGGATGTGCACACTCGCAGAGGGATGGTGCAAAACCAAGCCGAGTGCAAGGCAATGGAGGAATGAGCAACACACACACACACGGAGGCGTGCAAACAGCATTCTCCCTTTGATGGAGGATCATGGAAACGTTACCTTCCCCTGGGGCTCTGTAGTGAAATAACCTGATTATTCATGAGCCAGCTAGAACCATCAATCCCTCATTTATCATTTTCAACATAAATAATCAGGGCAGGAGAGGAACACACCAGCAATTACAGATGTAGTGTTGAAATCTGCCCGTTTCATTTCAATATACCCCGCTTACTGATAAGCAGCGATCCAACCGATTCCTCATCGGAATCCTCAAGCCCTGGATTATACAGGACACAAGCCAGCACCCTGCTCTGTGCTTGTGAAAGTCCATTTGGCTTTTGCATGGGCGGGCAGCAAGGAAAACACAGTGGATTTTAGAGAGCACATTTGCCTTGCTGACAAATGCCTCAGGCAGTAAAAGCCTTTGTGTTCTTTGACCTCTTCCACTCACACAACACTGAGTGCAGCGGATGGTGTTAAGCACCGGCATCCCCAGTGCCTGTGGCTGGCTGGGTGATGATGAACATCACGTTAGGGACCTACCAACCTGCTGCGGCCAGGGAGATGGCCTTGGAGGTGCCGAGCTGGAGTTTTAGCTTCAGGTCCAGCTTCTAGTGAGACCTTATGGGATAGCAGCATCTCAGGCCTCTAGGAGCATCCTTGGCTGGTTGAGCACAGGCGTCACCCTGCAATATAGATTGAACCAAAGGAGATAGCACCCAAAGCCACACAGATCCCTTGCTGGTGTCTAGGAGAGGAGTTGAGCATCCTGACAGCTCTGTCCTGAGCCTGTATCAAAGTGAAGGTGGAGCGGAGCAGGGAATGGTGGAGCCGCACTCGCTGCTCGGGTACCTCGCTGAGCACGGCACTGCTTGGCCTCCAATCTGCCCTTGAACTTTGCAACTTGGGCCCTTTCTGGGTCCTCCAGGACTTGTGACTGATTTGGCAGCACCAGGCTCAGTGCGGGCCCCAGCCGCAGCCGAAGTGCACTGCTAATGAGCCACGTGTTCCCAGGGCCTCCAGGCTTGGCACCGGCTCCCGGGACCCGCTGGAGCGCGGCTCCATCAGCCACAGCCCAGCAGAGCCAGCGGCAAAGGGACCCGCTCGGCGCTTCCTGGAACAGCTTCATCTGTGGAGGAGCAGCTGCTCTGGGGACAGGTCCTGCTGCCCTCCCCACACGCTCACCCCCACAAAGCTCTCTCCTCTCAATGCACTCAGAAAGGGGGGAAAATATCACAGATGCTTTTAAACACTGCCTAATGGTGAAAAGTAACATCTGGAGAGCAGCCTCCCCCCACAACGTGCCCCATCTCCACGTCTCGGTGCAGAAATCGGTCCAAAGGGACCTGTCAGCTCAGTGATGGGGATAACGCTCCATGTGGGTGCCATCAGCCTGGCAACAGCAGGTACCCAAGAGCCCTGGAGAAGCGGGTGGCTGGATAAAACCATACTCACTGCTGGGAGCAAAGGGAAGAGCTGCTCAGCAGCAAGGTGACTCCTTGCCCATGCCTGTGCCTCCCGTGCTGGCCCATCTCCCCCAGGTAACAGGGTGCAGGAGAAACCTCGCTTCCTTAGAGCCTGTTTCCAAAGAGGCTCATCCAGCCAACAGTAACACACTTTGCTTTACTTCCCAGCATAGCCCGGGGCAGAAAGCAACATCTGGACCTAATAAAGAGGTTGCCCTCCCCCACAAAGAGACCCAAGAGCAACCTCTGTGATTTGGTTTCCAACCTCTGCTGCTTGGTTTCTCCTTCACCAATGGACAGAGGAGGCAGCTCCAGCTCAGGGGCTGTTGCTGGTTTGAAGGGGAGCAGGGTGGTCCCGCAGCCCACAGGGGCTGGGAGCTTAAAGATGGGTCCAGAGGGGGTGAAGCTGAAGGGTTTCACTGCTAAGGAGCCAGCAGTGCTTGAATTGGTTGTGACTTCCCTAGAGTCGGGGTTTAAGGATTTGTTCTTCCCTGAACAGAATGACGCTCGTTTTTGGTTCCAAACCCATGAACACTGCAGATGGCTCCAAGCCAAGGCCCAGGATTAACGTCCCCATGGGGAAAAGCTCTGCTTCGGTCCAACTGGAATGCAGGCCCAGACCTGGCACCCATCTCCAGGCACGCACCGACCAGGCTCCTTGCGCCTGACCTCTGGCAGCTGCTTCACGTTCTGGAAAGGGATCAGGATGAAACAGCAGCAGAAAATACTCCTGGATCCTGGCAGGGCTGGATCGGGATCGCGCAGCCACAGACCTCCCTTTGCAAACAAACACCCACGTTAATGGGGTCCAAACCTCTTCAGAGTCCTGTCCTGAGCTGATTCGGGGCCCATCACGTGTGCTGACAGCTGCTCTGCATGGTCTGGGGACTGTGTTGGATAGGGATGTGGTGTTTGAGAGCAGCCTTCTGGATGGTGTCTGTCTGCATCCTGCTCATCATGGAACCTTCTCCTCCTGCTGTGCCAACAGAGGCAGGAGATGGGTCCCCCGCAGCCCATGGAGGTGCCCCTCTCCCGCAGGCACAGTGGTTTGTGCTAGTGCTGACCTGCACGTGTGGAGCAATTGGCTTGATCAGGGCTGCGCACCCATGGGTGAGACCTCAGACCAGCCCTCCTCAGGGCTCCCTGCACGAGGTCCCGTTAGTAATGATGGCTCTAAATACACCATGGCTGGACCTCGCGGCTGGTGCCATCGGTGTTCCCTGTCCCCTGGCACTGAGTTTTCTCCATGCATCTCATCATCAAAGAGATTGCAAATGACCAGTGAATACGGAGAGAAGTCAGGGGGGCAGCAAAAGTACCTGGACCGAGATCAATCTTTACTGACAACCCCTGCTCTTTCTAAGTGAAAGTACCCTGCAGAGTTTAAAACAGCGCCCGACTTCAAAGCAGAGCTCTCCAGATGGAGCTCGCCACCGCTGCTAACACCCTGCGCCTCGCCAGGTTACAGGGAGAAACACTTGGATTGTTCCCAAAGAAGGGAAACGCACTGGCCTCTTCCAACGTGCAGGCTCAAAACGATGTGTGAGCGATGCTCTCGCCACGATGTAGGTGGCAAAGCTGATCTCCAGGTCACAGAGAAAGGAGCTGTTCCTGTCCTCCTTTTACCAGGTCAAGAAGGGGAAAGCCTCGTCTGTCGGTGGTTACACCAGGGGTGCTGTGTGCAGCAGATGGATGTGGCCCCTCTTTGGATGGGATCCGGATGCTCTCCCGTGTCCCCTGTTATGGCATCACTGCTGTGCCAGCAGGAGGGAGCCCATGGAACCGGTGAGGCCGGGAGGGCAGAGCCAAAGCCTGATCTGCACTAAACCCCTCGAAGGCAGCACAAGGACCTTGCCTTTGAACCCAGCTTCCGCAGGTGCTGGATCCTGTACCCTGTGAGGGGATTTCCCCTCCGAACCAGCCGCGCCAGCCCCAGCTCCAGGCTGCAGAACCGCGCATCCAGGGGGTTTGTCCCGGGAGCTCTTCTGTGTTCCAGGTTTGGTTCCGTGTGTGTTTGTGAGCATCCCGCAGGCTCCTGAGCACCTGCGCTCCGCTGGGGCTGACACCGCTCGCTCCGCACACAACTGCTCCAAGCTCCCGTGGGTGGTGAGTGATTTATGAGCGCGGCGCTGCCTGGGGCCCTGACAGGCTCTGGTTTGGGTGATTACAGGGGGCCAAGAATGAGCATAAATAAACCTGACAATTAACTCAGCTCTGGCCCATGCACACACAGCGACGCTTGCTCCCAAGGATCTCAAGAGCCCAACTCTTCCCAAAGGGGCGCGCAAGCCAAGGTAGAGCCCGGCCAGCCCAAACACCCCTGCCCATCGCCCTTCAGTGTCCTAGTGCTGATAAGAGCCAGGCATCCCATCAAAAGCCTCTCTATTTTCCTTCCAAGCTACTCGCCAGCCCCAAGTGTCTCATCCCCTGCCAAGATCAGCTCTTTACCCTCTGCATCATTATCACAGAGCATGTATAATTTCACAGCAAATCACCAGAACTGACGAATGACTGGCTCGATTGCAATTGTCAGGAGAGTACGAAATGCTTCCTGCTGTAAGGAGACCGGGAATGGTTACCGGCTTTCCTGGCCAAAGGCACGTCTGACCCAGGCAGATGCTGAGTTGAAGAGTCCCCGCTCTGCTGGGTGCTACCAGCACATGGGCTTTGTGTTCTGCTGTGTTTTATACATTTTATATATATATATACACACACATATGTATGTATGCATATGCATATATATATGTATATATATACACACACATTTTATATATATGTATATATATACACACACATTTTATATATATATATTTATTCTTTCCAATCTCTCCCTGCTCATCACTGGATACCACATCCGCATCCCTCTCCCCATCACCCACAGGACATACGCAGATTGCAGGGAGGATGCTGAAGCAGCACAGTGCCCTGGCTCGCACAACAAGGACAACCTCATCTCATTCTTTTTCCTCCCCTTTCTCATAACTCAGCCTGGCCCAGCTAAAAACCTTCCTCTTGCTTTAATTCTTTCCCAAATAATCCTCATAATCCCAACAAAACACGAATTCATCACCAGGAGAAGGTCGCAACGCTCCTCACAGCCTCTGCCCAGGGCAAAGGCAGCAGGGACCATCTTTTATCTTCCCCATTCAAAACCTGCCTGCCGTCCCATCAGAACAGCAATCTGGACTTCTGGCTGTGTTAAAGCCATTTGCTTTTGTCCCTTTTCATTCTCATCTCTTTACGTGAGAGCTGTTCAAGTAGAGCTAAAGTTTTCCATCATTAAATCCTAAATGTTGGCCTTGACTTTAGAGTTTTCCCACCTTCTGCTTCTTCAGCATCAATTACTGACCAGGGCTGCTGCTGTCGGCCCTCATCAGTGTTTAAACTGGTGCAAGAGGCTGAACAGCTTGGCTTCTGTTTGTACTATCTATTAACTTATTCTAAATAAGGCAAAAGCCTTTCCAAGGAGGATTTCAGCAAAATCACTGGTTTTGGAGGTCTTCAGACTGATCCCTAAGAGCCAGCAGGATCTGCCCAGTGCTCCGGGATGGGAGCTGGTCACTGGAGGAGCACATGGAGACTGGAGGAGGCAGGTTTGGTTGATGTGGGTACGTACCTGGAGCGATGGTGTCTGGGTGATGCAGAGGATGTAGGGTGATCCTTCACCAGCACAGGAGCCTCTTGGACAACCCCTGGGCAGACAAAGCGGTCACTCAGCACTGGGAGCCTTCCTCCAGGATGGGCAGCACCTCGGACCATGGTGTCCACTTGAAATGCTGGGCTGAAGGCAGGGGACACCCCGGCAGGAATCCTGCTGCTCCCGGGACATAATCCATGTAAAATCCATTTCTCCAACCAACAGCCCTTCACTGGATGACATTCCACGCAGTTCCTCAATCAGAGCCATACCCCTCGGCTCTCTGTCCCCATTCATCACCTCACACACCCCACAGCAGTGGGCAGAGCCCCTGGAGCATCATCCCCATGGGTGCAGATGCAGGAGGGGAACTTGGGGACCCATCAAAGTCATCACACCCCAAAGTCAAACCCCAGGGGATGGATGGCAGAGGTAAAGCAATTTACACCTGCAAATAGATACCGGGGCTGCTGTTTCATTAGGCAGTGGCTAATTGGCCTCCCCAATCACTTCCTGCAGGGCTCGTGTGGGATCACCCATCACCAGAAGATCCATTTTTAAATCATTTTCTCTTAAAATCCCACTTAAGTTACATTTTAAGTTTCAATCACAGTTGAACAATGTTTACCTTGGCTGCTGGTCGGAGAGCAACGAAGCCAACGTGTCCTCCAGCATCACCCCTGCTCGAAGCTGGCACGGATGCAGGTATCCCTTTGTTAGGGGCATTTAGCAGAGGGATTTGTGGTCCCACAGCCATCCTTGGGGGGGTACGAGCCAAACAGGACCCCGACACCCTCGCACCGCCCCGGCGGGGAGGCACGAAGCGGGGGTCGCACAACGTA
>JANHGB010054753.1:0-25220 GCA_026283785.1 Coracopsis vasa
TCCCTGGCAGAGCATGAGACTCAGAAAGTCCTTGGTCAGAGTAAACATTACTTAGCAACAACTAAAAACATCGGTGTTATCAGCGCTGTTCCCAGGCTGAAAGTCAAAACCACAGCACTGCACCAGCTACTAAGGGGAAAAATGACTGCTACTGCTGAACCCAGGACAGGATGTAAAATAAAAACATCAAGGGAGATTTAGTAAATAAATGAATCATAGAATTGTTTAGGTTGGAAAAGACCATCAAGTCCAACCGTTAGCTTAGCACTGCCGGGTCCACCACTAAGGCATGTGGCTCCTAAGTGTCACATCTACATTTCTTTTAAATACCTTGAGGGATTCAACCATTTCTCTGGGCCACCTGTTCCAATGTTTGACAACTCTTTTGGTGAAGAAATTTTTCCTAATACCCAATCTAAACCTCCCCTTGTGCAACTTGAGGCCATTTCCTCTTGTCTTTTCACTTGTTGCTTGGGAGATGACACCTTGCTAAAATCTCCTTTCAAGCACTAATAGAAAAAAGCAGGTCACAATGAAAAACTTTATTGCTAAAGTTGTGAAACAAAACAGAGACATGTGATCTTTACATCCACCTTACACTAGTGCTTACATGTCCCAGAACAAAATGAGACCTCATTCTTTCACAAATGGTACTTAGGTAAAGATGAAGGCAGTTCTAGAGACTTCACACATTTGAAGGCAATACAGGAAGTACAGTTAAAGGGTGTAAGGGAGAAAAGTAATTTCTACAATTAAGGATACCTATAACTAAAAATAACAAGTTCATCATTGTATATATGAACAGCAGTGACAGAAAGATCACTGAATAACTTACTGCAAACTACACAAATATTAAAGTAAAAAAATTATATCAGGCACTTCAGGCTTCTAGCCCAGTGGCATAAATGAAACATACTCTGCTACTTTGCTAGTATACCTGTGCAGAACCTGTTACTGATGCATTGCCCCCTAGGATTATACACTACTCACTGGGTAAAACAAAAAAAAAGGTTATTCATCTTTCAGTAGGAATTAGGTTATTTAGCCTGGAGCTTTAGCTTAGGTACTGTTGGTATGACACTGAATCATGCAATGCAGAGTTACCTTATGTTTTGGCATACTGAGCTGCTCTAGGACCAGGTAGACCCTGAATGACTGTAAGAAAGAAAATTTACCTGTATTTCAAAACAAGATGGCATTTGTAAGATTATGGGCATCATAGATATGTATATATTTTAGATGTAAGAAGATTGGGATGTCAACAAATCACTGTTATCTGGTACTGGTTCTGTAAATTACAAACTTCCATTTCTTTGCTGAACACTGCTAATTGTTTTTTCACCTACTTTTAATTTGTTTTATCTATTTGTAATATTATCTCTGGCATCAAACTGAGTAAGAATAAGTAAGAACTTTTAAGCTTTACCTGTTACTTTACCTATTGCAAATGTGAGCAATTCTCAAGGGGGTGCAGAGGAGTGCAGAGTCACAGAGGATATCCTCAGGGAAGTAGGTAACAATTTAGATATTGGTCTAAGATTAGATGATGCCTAGGTAGAAACATATTGGAAACCGGAAGGAGATTTTGTTGCTTGAATACAGACTTTCAGTAGCATTTTTCACAATAAATATAAAATTCTGTCTAGACTCCCATTGTTCAGAAGATGTCTTCTGCAAGTCACACTTCATATGTAAAAATCTCTTGCAGATATCTCATATAACCAAAGGTTTTTGAAGGGGCCCTAGAAACAGAAGCTTGTATTTGGGTGTCTGAATTGTACCTCGAGTTCTTTAAACATTTATTTTCAGTTTCTCTCACCTGACTATGTGCAGGTAACAGGACTATTCAGAAAGCAGGGATTAGTATTTGTCCTGTGGCATTTCTGGGGAGGATCTGGTAGGTAAACTGTACAAAGTGGAGAAAGTGATGCTTCCCACTGGTAGAAGTGTAGGCAGAAGATTAAATGGAGAAAAAGTATGATTATTAGTGGTTTGGCGTGTGATGACAGAGCTGGTGATGGTGAGAAAGAATCTCAGATGAGAGAAGGAAGTGAAGCTCAGCACGGAAGGGATGAGAAGAAGATGCTGAGGCCTTGTCTTAGCAGAGAACAACAGATAATGATTTAGTAGGTTTGGGATACACAAATCCACTTTTCTCTTTGTCAGTAGTACCATAGTTTACCCCAGAGGATTGTTTTTGCATCTTGGCTCCATCAACTAGTCAAACTTACTCAAACCAAGCTTAAACTTCTGGTTATAAGAATTAAGATATTCCTAAATGTATGCTATTTTAGAACATGCATCATTGCTATCAAATGTCCTTGATTCATGTGGGGATGGCACCAAACCTCAGAATAAGTATTCATTAGATATATTTGTGTGGCACTATTGCTATGAAGATGCACTTTAAATCTTCCAACTGAATTTAAAAATGTGGGAGAGACAAGTTTAGCCAGTTTAGACTGGCTAAATTAGACTAAATTCATATGGATTTATATTAATAATAGTAATAGCTATCAAGTTAAAGCAGGTCATTGCAGTAAGGCTCACTAATTTAGAGTTTTCCAGGCATATTAGAAGACATCAAAATACCAGTATTATCTAGTTGCCATCCAATTTGAGAATAGAGATTTCTCTTATTAAAATGGATAATTGGCATATTCTTAAAGTAGACTATGAAACAACGTAAATGATAAAGAGAAAAGTCAGTGAAGGTGCTTCACACCCAAGTAAAGAATTGGTAGAATATACTCAGAAAATAACCCACACAAGGAGCAAAGGGGTAAGGTTAACACTGTGTAGCCATATAAAGTTGCAAGAAGAAATATCAAGAAGGATACATAGCACCTGGCTTGATGAAGGGTACCTAGACTATATTTCATCTGATAGTATGCAAACCATTCTGAGCATGAAACCTCTAAAGTCATAAATGCCGTACAGGCCTATAAGCCAACAGAGATTTTTCAGTGGCAAGAATGAGAAATGAAAGTGATTGGATTTTATGAGCAACCAGACAACACCCCAGACAATCAGACAACAAACCAAAAGGACTAATGGCTTCCTACATTTCCTGGCTAATTACTAAATATAAACACGTACACATAGTCAGATAAATGAATACTCATTCTTCCCAATGCATCTAGAAGATGTTCCATTATACAAGGAGACAGATTTGCAACTCTGCTATAATGCATTTTATTTTCCAGTACTAAAGTTATTTGTGTTCAGTGATAAAGTTACTTGATGCATTGCTAAAAACTGCCAATAACAGAACCTCTTAAAATGTGACCCTAAAATACTTGTAATTCATTGAGTCTAGAAATGCATTTAATTCGGCTTGACCACTTGCCATTTTGGGATAGTTTCTTGATGGGAAGCTATAAGATGCTGTGCTATTTAGCAGTTTATTTCAAGAGAAGATAATAGGAAAACACTGTGTATGAAAAAAGGCTATAGTGATCAGATCGATGTAGCAACAGAACTGAGAAGTGCTGGAATGCAACAAAGTTAAAGAAAAACAGGTAAAAAACTAGAATCTTATGGCTTCCTAAGCGAAACATGTCAAGCCTAAAGTGTTCTAAAAGTAATATAGAAAGAGTAATTTTAATAATTTTCTCTTGAATTTGAGACTGCTTTACATTTTGTAGAGAAATGGGATTAAACCATTTTGTGGAAAAATCCTAATGTTCTTTTTTGACCTAAGGATCACATTTATTTCATACATCTGCTTGAGCTACCCTTTATACAAGTTTCTGCCATTAGGAGCTCAGTTCAGTTGCCTAAAAATTGCCATTTGAGATGACTAAGAGGATCCCAACATCTGCATGTGTTGGCAGTTATGACAACATGCCTGCAAAAGGTTATGGACAAAATGCCTTACTTACATAACAGATGAATGCCAGGCAGCATACACTATAGCATCTCTACCTTTAGAGAATGAATTAAGCCCTATATTTCAATTTGCTATAGTGAGAGCTTGGACACGTATTGTGCTTTTGGGTACCTACATAACTGGGGTATTTACGTATCTTAATTTCACATTGAACCACACTCTGACTGATGGCTTTACATTAACTTCCTAAAACAGGAAGCTATGGCTGGAAAGAAACATGGAGCTAATTCTCTTTGTGATAGAATTTGGGCAAATAAAGTGGGCTTGAATGTGAAACAATTAAGCCAATAATGGCTTGCTATTTGCCAGGTCTCCTTAAGCACTTTAAAAATGTTTTGAGGATGCAACTGTTGACCTATGCGACTAGATTCAACAACCCTTTGTATCTACTTTTGCCAGCATTCTGTCATTGAGGCAGAGGAAGCCCTCTTGGAGATGTCAAGTGATCAGTCATTCAAGACAATATTGGCTTCCTGTTTACTGAAGGAGTTCAGGCTTTCAATCACTGGGGAATATGATTTCTTGTAAGAGCCTGTATTTAATGTCTTAACACATGTCTAACGTGTATGGCCTTTTCTTCATGAATAGCATGTGACAGATTTGTCTTCCAGAGAGACAATTCTGGAAGGCTGTCTCAGGTTTAAACCTAGGACACACTAGCTCTGTACCATTTTATAAATGAAATAAATGAGAAATATTTAAAATAACATATTCATCTGTTAAAACAACTTCAAATTAGCTGTTAAAGTTTGACCTAATTAAAAAAAGGCTTTTCAAAAAAACATGTTTTAACAAATCTGTAAAAGAATAAGACAAGCAGTTCTGTTACCCAAATACAGATTATGATTTTGTTTGATAAGCTTTAGGATATCTGTGATATCTTCATGGACCTAGCAGTTATGACACAAGCCCTCCTAGACTGGCATCTAGAGGTGAGTCAGGATACCTAGAAGTATCTTAGTGGCAATAGATACCTAATGCTTAGTCTGAGCAAGAACAACGTGTCTGAACTGAATCTAGGTCAAGACCTCAGACTACAATAGGGAATGTAGACTAGAGATCGCTTACATAACAGAAGTTTCAAAATCATCGCAGTGCATTTCACTGTCATCTCAAGCAGGATCTATGACTGAGAGTGGGATTCAGTTTGAAACCAGAACCCTTAAATTCAGATTGCTGTATGTAGGTGTTTGAAGGTGTGCCAGGTACTTGGTTCAAATACCCACACTTAGGCATTTAGTGCCCTTTGAAGTTCTCTTCAGTATCCAGATTTCTATATACTCCCTTCAGATATAATACTGGACATGTGAATAGCCCAGTTCCTTTTGAAACAGATACTTGGGGCAGGGTAAGAATACCCTACAGCATCTTAAGTAGCAATAGATGTTACTAGTCCTAAATTCCCACTGTAGCCAATGGAACCTAAAGTGCATTTCAGTTGCTTAAACTTAAACCTCTAGTATCATTTGAGATCTTCAGGCTACCTAAGGAGAACATGGGTCTCACACTAATCTGGTATTATATTACAGGTGGCTGTCTTGGAGGCCCTGCATGACCTCAAATGATACTAGACACTTGTGTATGTAACTTAACAAATAGAGGATCTATTTTCTCAGTATTGAGAATGTAGATACTTTAGATACTTGTGGAAATTCATATGTAAATATGAAGACATGTTAATATGCCCTTATAAATGTAGCACTGAAATATATCCTACCATAGAAGAAAAGACAATATGCAGTGGGTATCATAGAATCTGGGAGAAGGGATGTATAAGCAAAGGACATAGAATTATACAAAGAAAAAATTCTGAATTAATAGACTAAGACAAGTTTCTAAAGGATAATGAACAGCTGACTTAATCTGAGATTGCAAAAAACCCCAAACTGGTCCAACCCTCCTAATTTCACTTTTTTCATTACAAGATCAGAGGCTGTGGCAATATAGAAAAATCTGGATATAAGCCTATGGTATCTTGAAATTATTTTTTATTACATTTTTTTTTAATAGTCCAGGTACGGAAATAGAATTCTTTGACTTTTCCACAGATGCCTTAAACAGTGGTTGGGAAACTGTACCCAGAAAATTGTTATTTGTGGTTCACTTCCAGAATGAAAAGATGTACAGAGAGGAGCTTCGTTTGGTTTTTTCATTAACAACTGGGATGATGGAATCAAGAGCATATGATTAAATTTTCAGACAATACATAGCTGGGAGGGACTGTAGGCATACTGGAGGACGTGATTAGAATTCAAAATGATGTTGACAAATTGGAGAAATGGTCTGGAAAAAAGGCAGATGTAGTTCAACAGACATGAATGCAAGGAACTACATTTAGACAAATATAATTAACAGCAAAAGTGGGACAAAACCCAAATGACTGGACAGAAATTAATTCCCCACCTTTCCAAGGATTACAGTGGATAATAAAATGAACTTGAATTTGTAAAATCATCCTGTTGTGAACAAATCAAACACCACAGTCAAAGTAAAATCAAAAGTGTAGTCTGCAAGATGTATTAAATAAGCCTACTTTACTTAGTGGGGTAACAGGCAGAGTACTGTCTGGGCAGGTCATTTTCACAAGTATGTATTCCAAAGAGAAGATTTTCAAATTTAAGCAGTCACAGATACAAACTGGAGATCTAGAAAACACAATCAAAAAGGAAGCATTGAATAAATTAATTCTAGAGAACAGGATACTATGGGGAATATGCAAAAAATTTGTTTTCTAAAAACTTATTGTTACAGGAAAATACATCATGCTGGATCCAAAAGCCCAAGAGAGTGCTGAGGCTGCTGCAGCTCCATTCCCTAGATGCAATTGGTAACAAAGCTGAGCTTGTGTTCCCAGCAGGCACACATGCACGGAGCACAGGTATACACGACATATACACAAATAGATGGCCACACAGGCCACAGACACACAGAGCACTTCCACAGAGACAGCATCAACAGCCTCATCCTGCTTCTGTCTCTAGCTGAGGAGGGTGGAAGTTTGCTAATAGGAATCTATGCATACACATATTCAACATTCACACTGCACCCCTCCCCCAGCAGCTACTCTGTATAATTTGCCGAGTAGCTGGATCCCAGTCGCCCTGGTTTCTGGCACCTGGTCAAATTCCCGAGGCTGCAGTTCCTCTCCAGTTGCTGGTACAGACTACCTCACTCACACATAAACATACAGACACACACCTAAAACCGACTGGGACTCCCCTAGTCCCCAGTAGCAAAGCTCCTCAGGCTCTCACCCTTACAGACACACACCCCAGCACCTAGAAACTATGGTCTTTCCACTAGCTGCTGGCACTTCCCTGGGCCCCCTATGTGAGCACCAACCGCAGTCTCAACCTTGGAGACACCCCATCCCCTCCAGCTTCCAGGCCATGTCACCTGCTTATTGGCTGTCTGGCTGGATCTTCACTAGTTATCACACATGTATTCCCACACCTAGAGTCACTCCAGGTGCTGCACCATGGACACATATGTCTCTGACCCTGATCTCACCCCAGGGCTGGCACTTGGGTTTCACTCACTGTGGACAGTTCAGTTTAGTAGCACATGCATCCTCTGATCTTTGGTCCCGTGCCTGTAGCTGGCATTTAGACTGCTTCCCACACATAGAAGAGGGAGTCCCTCACACAGAAAACCAGTTAGCAGCAGAGTTTAATAATAAGACAGCAAAGATTTTGCTGATCAAACACAGGGTATGGCCAGACAAAGCATACTGACCAGCAAGCTATTTACATGCAACCAGCCCTTTTTATTTCCTTACCTCCATGTTTTCCCAAACTTGTTCCTACCCAGATCCTCTAGATTCCCTTACAACACCTTGGGTTCCTTCCTTAAATTATGGTATCATAATAAATCTTGTACAGTCCCAAAATGCTCTCCCCCTGCATCCCTAATGTGTCCCATACCCTGTGACTGTCACCCCACTCTGTTCAAAAGGTGCTCCAGAACTGACTCATGGTGATGGGTGTCACACGTAGACACTAGGGCTCTTCTGGGACAGTTTTGGGAGTGGCCCAGACAAGGCGTCTTTTCCTCTGAGTCCATAATTTGGGCTCCTGCCTGCCTTTGGGATCTATGGTCTTCTGGGATTGGAGAGATGGGGTTATAGCGGGGTAGTAGCTCCTGGGATGGGCCTTGGAGTAGCTGAGGTAGGGTATTACCTGGGCTTCCCCACCTGCCATTGTGTCTCTGTGCTCTTTTATGAGTGCTGATAATCTTTTTACCACACAACAGTTATTCTGATGAAGAATTCTCCATTCCTTCTTAAAGAATAAGAAGAAATAGCATGATTTGCAGGAAAGCAAATGACCAGCAATCAGCTGAAAGAACTAAAAATGCTGATGGCACTAACACATGTTCAGTAATATTGTGTACCTAGAGCTGTAACAGATTTCAGCAGAATTAATCCCTAGACATTCAAGATACTTTCAGGTTACATGCTATAAGTGAAACTTTTAAAGACAAGTTCCTTGTAGCTACTAATGTCAGCACATAAGTTTTCTTCTATAGCTTAGCGCTACTTTTCAGCTCGTTGAACACAGTTAGTTGTAAAATTTCTGTTTATGTAAACAACACTTATCCAGCTAATAGTCTGTACATAGTAATAACAATTTACCCAAATTATACATTTTCCAACCCCTTGGAAAGAAATTTAGTGAAATAATTCTCATTAGGTCATTCAGCCTTTTGTTAGTACATGCAAAATATGCATCAATTAGTAAACATTAACAGAAGACATCAGGATAATCCCTGAAAATGCTTAGAAAAATATCCTTATCTGTGTTAACCTTTCATGGAATAATCTTTATTTCTTAAAAAAAAAATATATTTTTTTTTAATTAAAGTGGAAATAGTTATACAATCTGGTTAAGATTGGTCTGGGTTTTTTTTTATTACACTTCTGTGTAATTACTTATAAGAAGAGAATAATTTTTCTTGTAAGTTGCCACTACTTTTGTTAGATGTAATACTTGTTTGGAATTTTAATTGTTACATAGTTTTGATGAATATGAAACAGAAATATTTATGGTTTATTTTGAGGATGACCTAATGGCTAGAGATGGAACTTTGCAATCCTCTGAGATCTTTGATTTACTTTCTGAATTCTGCAGCTGAATCACATTAGAGCATTGGCTTCAAATTTCCTGGGTGCGATGCAAATTTAATAATATTTGTCAGTGTTGGTGTGTAGCAAAATTATTTAATTTCATAGAGTACTTTGAAATACATGGTTTACACTATTTAATAAGTACCTTATTTTTACTAGAGACAAAATCCTTTTTATTGTATTTGTGAAGAAATCTATTTCAACCATTTGAGATTTGTTCTTTGCAGTTAAAACAAAATAACAAGGAGACACACAGATGTGGAGTTTTATGTATTTATCTTCCAAAATGGTATGACTTTCTTAAAAGTTGCTATTATCAGTGACAGATCTCTCATCTGTGCTAGTGTTCTTAATAGAGGCCAGCATTGAATGTCCTCAAAAAAAAAAAAAAATCTAACATCCTAAGTCTTCTAAAATCTGAGCATACTGCAGAGAACTGATTAATAAAGCTTCAGTTTAACTTAAGAGACATTATTATTTAATGTTTTGTGGTAACCTAAGTTGCTACATGTACTGGAAGAATTCAGAATCTAATAAAGTGACTGTTCACCCTTATTGTAGCTCCTTTCTCCAGGAAAATCATTCAGCATCAAGTTATAGAAAGGACACGATGTGTTATCAAATATCAAATAGTAAATCAATCTATGAAAGTTCAGGGCAAATGCTGTCTTTTTAAGATATGATTCTTGAGTAACTATAGTTTTAAAAATATTTAATTAACCTTAGCTAAGTACCATTGCTGTTCTAGGCATAAAAATATCACTGTTATTACCAGCTGGGTTTTTTTGCACAAAGGATGGTGTAAAATCTAGTTATTATAAAGGCATCACACAGGGCAATAATGCACCTAAGTACTTGAAAAAAAATATGCCAAAATAGAATTTATTTTTCATAATAAACAGCAATATGCAAAACTGGAAAAAAAAAAAAAGATTAATAGCTTTTCCTTTTTTAGCATTTACTGTATGAATTCATGGTAATATTGCCTATTATTAGCAAAAAATTATTAAAGGCAAAAGTAATGCCAAACAACAGGCAAGAATATTTTACATAAATTAGGACTAATGGGTTGTTCATATAAATTAAGCATCTTGCTAAAGAAATTCACAGGACAGGAAGGACTTGATGAAAGATACACAGGAAAAATGAGCTGTAATTTTGTCCAGCAACATGGTAATTTCAATAATTACAAAACATCATTAACAAAAATTTGCTTGGTGCTGATTCCTTTTTTGATCATTCTGTCAAAAACCGAGAGGTAATAAGTTCTCTGTGGCTATTGGGAAAGAAAAAGATAGAAAATCGTAAGCTCAAATGTCAACTAATCCTGGCTTGGGGCAGAACTGTGTACTAAATAACCCAGTGAGGTTCCTTCCAGTAGTATTTTAAAAGAGTACATAATTAAAAATTGGTAAAAGTTAAAAAAAAATGCTTAGATGAAGTAAGCAGAACAGTCATACACCTCATGTTGTGTGCCCCTGGAGATGTATGTATTTGTGGCAGCTCTGTGAACTGAAGAGCCTTGCACTTATGCAGCTTTTTTCTCTTACAGATGTTAAAGTGCGTTATAAAGATAGCCAAATATGTTGTCCTGATATCTCAGATTGCTAAACAGTGTCAATTAAAGGTATAATTGGGTTCTCCTAGGTGTGAGAGGAAGTTAATACCATAGGAATATAATCAATCTTTGCTTTAAGCACAAATGTATCATACCTAGCAGCATTCATAGTATTTTGAAAAGAAACCTCATCTATATGATCAGTGACTGGAAAAATGTACTTAACATGTTAGTATGGCATACTGGCATATTTAAGTTCATGAAATATATAGCTATTCTTAGAGCACAGGAGTTATGTTTCTAATAGAAAGCTGAGAAAAACTACTTCCCCAGTTTTAAATCTATGAAATGAGTTTTTAAATTTATTTAATGATGAAAAACTTTCTTCCATGTTTAGACTATATTTTCCTAGTTCAAAATGTATTCAGATAGAAATATTAAAATATAATTTCTGCATTATTTCTGCAATGCCATAGGCATTCTCAACAATACTTGATTTTCAGAAATTTTTTTTAGGCTGGTAGCTGAAAGTGGAAATTAAAGATAGAAAAGGGCCACTTCTGTGTTACAGTCCTTTGAAGTGTAGTTTGCTAATTGAACAAAACCAAGTTGAGAATATTGTGTTTGGTTTTTTTACATTTGAGTGACTTAAGGTGGTCTGTTGCATGAGCTTTTTCAAATGGCGCAGATAATATCAAAACACCAATGACACACAAACTAATGTTATAAAGACAAAGAAGCAACAAAGTTATTTTTGTAGGCAATTATTATTGACTTTCTAATGGGTTGCCATTTAAACAGTTACTCAGACTGATTCTACCTGGAAAGTAAATTTATGTAAGTATTACAAAGAATTATTGTATGTGATTATACATGCTCAGAGCTCAAAATATATGAATCTGTTTAACACCTGATTAAATCACTTATGTTTATAATAAAGAACACTATATATAGTTTATAATATTTTCTTTTGTTACAGGGTGCAATGTCGTCTTTTTCATTAAGTTATCTTATTTAATGCTTTATCCATGATTTGTCACTGACACATTAAAATTAGATTATTGGGTTGTTCTGGAAAGCATTTTCATTTAAGGCTACTATTAGCACAATTAATTAGTTCATGAAATAAACAACAAAAATCATCAGTCCTCAAACTACATCAAGATTTTTGACTAGTTTACTTCAGATCTTTTACTTATATTTTTCTAATGTCTTTGGAGATTGCAGAATCTGAAAAAAGTTTCTAAATGGGATGAAGATCAATTCATGGTTTCCTTCAATTTTTTTTTTTCTTTTACCCATTCTATTATTCTACAGAAAGAGGTGAAGGGTTACCGAAACAGAAACAGGATACGCTTGGGGGTGTTTCTTGTTTTGTTGTTTTTTGGGGTTTTGTTTTTTTTTTGTTTTTTTTTTTTTTTAAATTATTATTTTCTTCTCATATGCCATGAGTAAACCCATCTTTTAATTTGATTTCTCTAGTTGGGTGGTACAATCTGCAGTGAAATCTTTCACAGACAGCTGTTTCCCCTCCATAAAGTGAGATTCGCATCTTAAAGCTTTTCTTCCACAGGAAGAGCATGAGGCATTTTTCTTATCATAGTTATATATTTCTATATGTATTTTTTATGATATACTTATGTTGCCAGATATACATCTACACATTTAAACAGCATTCTTAAACAAAAAAGAAAAACAAAGACAATTCAAGATTGTAGAAGGTATTCACATACTGTCGTGACTGGAAAATCTAATGATAGTAAAATAAAAAAATATCAGTTTCACTTTTGTTCCCCACCTTTTTGCAGACTGATGTCAAAGTGTCACTCAGGTACTTTTAATTCAGACAGTACTGCTTTAATGTCATAAAAATGATTATGTGTGTTACATCTTTGGACATTCATTGTTTCAAAGCAAGGTATCAGTCAATTGGAACAGAATAGGCTTTGTCAGAAGTTAGGTCCTCGAAGCAGATAGAGTTTTTGAGACCACATTTTCACCCTGATGATCCACTTTTGCCAGGCTGCACACACTGCTGGTGTAGGTGTAGCCACTGTGGACCAAAGTCCCTGATTCTATTTTTAGTCTTACAGTGAGTATCTGTAGAGAAACACTTCTATAGAAGGCTTACTTAAAATTTATCCTAGCAATACTGGAGATAACTTTAGTTCCAACTGCTATTTATTTAGTTCAAATCAGAAAAATTAAATTTCTAAATTATATTATATTTATATTACCCAGGAGACATGGATGGCTTTTCATCCTTTGATAGCAGCTGAGCATCTCATTGTATGTTTACCCATACAAATAAGCATGTGGGAAGCCAACGATAACAAAAAGGAGAGTTTCCTGAAAACCACAACTTTTGAAATTTGAACACCCACAATAACAGCCTCAAAGTCTTACTGGCATCCTTAGTTGGTATATAGTGGCAGAATTTAATTTTATTTGAATTTAAAATCTGTAATAAAAAAAGCTTCACAGACTTTCTTTTTTTTTTTGTACAAGAAAGAGCAAGTGAAAGCAAATGCAAGTAGGAAGTGGATGACAAACCCTTCATTTCAGACTGGGAAGAATGCCAGTCAGGTAGGTAGACTTTAGTCAACAACAACAAAAAGATTGTAGTAAACAAGCTGTGGAATTCAACAGATGGTACAAAATGGATTGTATGGTCTTGCAAGAAATATTTTTTTATTTCTTAAATTAATTTTAATGTATTTATTTCTGTGGAGGAAAACAGATATTAACACAAAATATCCAGCACTTGGAATACTAACTTTGGATATAGAAGATTCAAATTCATGTGCTTGATCAAATCAAAGGCCTTAATAACGTCCTTCTGATTTTTCCTATACTCCCGCAGACTACTGCTGAATCGTCAATACTGTCAGACTAGTTGATCAGGTTTTGTTTAGGAATTCTTCCTGGAATCCTAGAATGCAACTTTCCATGCTTCCATTTTTGTTGAAATTAAAACATTGTGTCCCAAAACTGTAATCATACCTTGGTGAAAAAATTTTTAATTTAAAATTTATGATCAATTCAGATTATATATTTATCTCACTACATTTAATATACTTATTTCTTGCTTGCGTTTTTTCTTATTTAGTCATACAAAAAAGAATTAACCATTGCAAACAGTACAGAAGAATGAATAGTAAGAAGGTAGACTTAAAACTTTTGAGCTGAAAACAGAAATAGTTCATGATTTAAAACAGTCATAAAACAGTATTTTAAAAGTTTCAAAAATAGAATAGAATAATCAATGGAGCACATGTATTAAGAAAAGTCTTGTCAATGGCTACTATATAAATAACAACAGAAAATTATATGCTAATAATATGTGTGTTTGTTTTATATGTGTGCTTGTGTGAATATCATGATAAATTAACATTACTTTGGAGTAAAGAGCTGGGAAATAAAGAGTAAAGAGTAGGCAAATATTGAATTAAACAGTGGCCAGTCCTTCCATTTCTTTTTAAAAAGAAATAATGCCAAGTAGCAAAACCCACAGTTTGAAGGTCATGACTGTAGAGACATCTCTGTGGAAAAATCATGTTGCATTTCTTTTTCCCTTCTAATACTAACAGCCAATGCTGTTGCAAAGTAATATTTATGATGTCAAACTCTGTCTCTCATACTCCTTCATTCATTATTGCCGCTCAGTGTCATTACTTTCTTTTTTCCTTGAGCAGCACTATCCTTGCCTTTGTCTATAAAAATACAGACTACTTTAGCTTGCAGATAACAATGAGTAGTTTCAGTGCACCCTTAAAGTTTAGATCATTATCTAGTACATATTTCCTATTCCTCTGCTTTCATTTTTAAGATATTTGTGTACATATTTCTCTGGCATTTTCCTTCCAGTGCAACAGCACCCTCCACTATAGTCTATAGTCCTCTTTCCTGAAGATATCACTATAACTTTTTTCTGAAAAACACTTTCAGAAGAAATTTCAGCAAATCTAGTTTTCCAACTCTAGAATGACTGATCACTTAAAGAATGAAACTGCATCAGTGCTGTTTTCTCCACATTTTTTTCAGGCTTCTTATCCTTTCTAACCTCTCAAGAAACAGTTCATCATTTCTTTCCAGAATTGCTATCCATTTGCCTGATCTCATATAATAAACCTTGGTCCATAACTTCTTACCTTGTTTATGCACTCTTGTCATCTTACTCATTGACAAATCACAGTTGGGTATCATCTTTTCATTTCTACTGCCCTATTTCTCTGAAATTTTTCCTTTTCTTCCACAAGACATCAAATAACATTTTACTTCTTAAACTTTATCTTCAACTTCACCTCCTTTGAGATTTCGGTTTGCTTTATCTGTAGAAATAATGATACATAAAAATTGACCTTTTTTTTTAACAATCTAACAAAACTAGCTAAAACTGTGCCATCTATCATGGCAGTAAATATTGTGCAACTTTCTCAAATACCTATGTCTGCATACACCGTGAATGGAAATTAGATCTTCCCCAATTTGTTCAGTCTTCTGTGACACATTCTTTTCTGTCACAATAAATTTGTGCATTTCTTAGAGGTGAAGCTTCAAGATACCTGCATCTATTTCCCTCAGTTTCAACTATTCAGTTGTCAGTGTGAATATTTTTCATCAGGTGTATACATTTCACTTTAAAAAAGCACATCAGAGCTTGTGGAACTTATTTTTGGATCATAAGCTTTGTCTTTTGCTATGGTGAAAAAATACTGGCTGTGCTCTGTTCTGTAGTTTGCAAGTGTGGAAGACTCTTTCAAAGTTGGACTAGTGACGACCATTTAATAATGTAGTTGCAGCATTTAAATTTTCCCCTTCATCTATTAAAAAAACATTCTATAGAACCTCCAGTGCATTTGCCTCCTTATAAGAAATGTGCTATGAATTACTTGCTCTATTTCAGTTGCATATGCTGCTTTATTACATCATAATGGAGCATTTGAGAAGACTTTTTTTAATCACACTTCCAAAATTATTTTCTGCTATGTTTAAGAAACATACCAGAGAAAAGCATATCACACTTCATGAGGCATAGGGAGGGATATTCCATCCAAGTCTAACATATCAAATGTCTTTTCAGCAGGATTTGGGTATCTAATACATTTTCTTTATGGTGGTCTACAGTGTTACCTCCTTTTTTTTTTTTTTTTTTCCTATAGTTTCTTTGGTAATGCATATAAGGAGTTTAGTATTTGAGGTTTTTAAGCATATTTTCCCCTATATCAATGCCCATATTATTTTTTCTTTTAATAGATTAATTTCCATGCGATTTTTTTTCCTTTTCTTTTTTTCTTTTCTAGACTTCCATATTTTTTTTCTTTTCATTCTCTTCTTTCTCCTGCATAGGAATACTTAGTACTTTCACGTTATATTTTCTCGGTGTTAAAGGGAACCTACTTACAGGAAAGCCTAACTATAATTTCCTTAATTTTCTATATAAGGAAGACATTGATTGAAAAGAATTAAAATAAGGCTGCTCAGTGAATAAGCATGTATATACTGTGAGGTGGATGTAGAGTCTGGGGTGTGCTCCACAACAGTGATGTTTTTATTGTCTGCACTCGCGAACCTATTAGAGTGAACAGCAGCTTTTCCCTTTCTTAGGATCATTTCAAAGGAAAGAAGGGTGTATCACTGACAATGAGGATCTCACTAGGTCTGACATGGACCAACATGAAACATAGCTAGGTTGTACATATGAATGCGAGATCAAAACAGAAGGTCCAGATGTAGAGTGCTCTGCCTTGCACAAAGGACTTTTTGAAGCTGGAAGAGAACAGTATTTTCTGGTGCTCATTCAAATAACAGCTTCTCACATTCAGTTCCCTTCGCCAGGTTTCCCCAACGGAAGCTGTTCCTCTGTTAGGCCTAACAGAGGTATGCAGATGAGTTTTCTACTAGGTATATTGTCGTAGAATCATAGAATCACAGAATAGTTAGGGTTGGAAAGGACCTTAAGATCATCTAGTTCCAACCCCTCTGCCATAGGCAGGGATACCTCATACTAAACCATGTCACCCAAGGCTCTGTCCAACCTGGCCTTGAACACCGCTAGGGATGGAGCATACACAACTTTTTTGGGCAACCCATTCCAGTGCCTCACCACCCCTACAGTAAAGAACTTCTTCCTTATATCCAATCTAAACTTCTCCTGTTTAAGTTTTAACCCATTACCCCTTGTCGTATCACTACAATCCCTAATGAATAGTCCATCCCCAGCATCCCTATAGACCCCCCTCCAGATACTGGAAGGCTGCTATGAGGTCTCTCCACGCAGCCTTCTCTTCTCCAGGCTGAACAGCCTTGTTTGTTAACAGCCATCTTGTTTGTTAACTGTTTAAACAGCCTTTGTAAAGAGGCTGTGTAATGCTTTCCAGACATAACTCAGCTTTTGATGGTATCACTGTAATGACCCATGCAGCTTTCTAATATAAAACTAATTCTGGCTTGCAACAGTTCTTTGCTGGATGAGCGGAAATTTGGGAGCTTGCAACTAAACAAAAGTAGTATCTCAAACTTAGTATTAACGGTGCCTGAGCCTGTGCCATTTAGCGATTAGTAAGACAAACGTATTATTATTCTACATGTCCTGTCACAGAACTGTATTGCACCAAGAAGGTATGAGAGGGTTTTCCTTAACTGTCTAGTTTTAGATATTTACTTTGTAGAACTGATCTGTTAAGTCTGTGGTCCTTTTTATTTCTCTAATATTGCTGTGGGTAGGCAGTGAAGTACCACACAGCTGCTTGCTCACTCCCCCTCAGCAGGATATGTGAGAGAATGAGAAGTAATCAGTACAAACATTCAATAAAAAAAGTTTCACAATTGAAAGCAGAAATTCAGGGTTTTCTCTCTCTCCCTTTCATCCTGAGGTATTAGCAATTCCCATTCTTGATTAAATAAAGTTTTGATTAAATGAGCACTTACTTGTTTTCATCAGACCACATTCCAGTAAATAAACCATACAAGCAATATCCAATACCCTTCATAGTCAAGACGACGATTTTTTCTTACATTCTTAGAAAAATCAATAATTAAGGTTTCCTTTTTTTTTTTAATGTGAATTTTCAAAACAATTAAATTTAAATTTTTAGAAGCTAGTTCTAGTGGTCAGGTTAAAACTTTGAGTATGTGAAGTAACAAGGAGAGGAACGTGAGTTATTATAACTGAAGCCAACTTTAGTTATAGATGATCAGCAAATTAGACAGGTTAAAGTATCTAAAACTAATTGGCTTATAATCATATGCAGAAGATAGTTTCCTATTCTCATAAAATTTCTTTTACAAGTTCTTCTTCTCCTTTTCCCAGCTCCTTACCAGATATTGTAAAGCTTAAGGATCTTAATTCCTTAATAGGCTGGTTTTGTCTCATTCAATGTATCATGGGTCTGTGAGGGATCAAGGATTTCAACTAAGCCTTCCAAGTCTGGGGCTGCTGCCCTCTAGATTTTCTTTCCACTTAGAACTTGACAGAAAAGGCAAGAGGCTAGATTTACTGCAACTTTATTCAGAGCAGATGGAGGCAGATGAAACTATAAACAGCAAAGTAGCTGAGCATAGAAGTTAACTAAAACACTAAGTGAAGCTGTTAAATCTGACACAAGGATTAAAGATACAACTCAGAAAGCATTGTTGCTGAATTAAGTACTACCGGAACCAGAAACTGATTTCAGAGGACAATGAAAGCCAAAAAAAGGGTTTTTTTTTAAGTTAAAAAGGAAGATATTAAGAAATAATCGGTGCTAACTTAATTTAGCAAGGCATCAGATTAGTTGGTCTAATGAGCCTTAGAAACTGCCAGTGTAATGTGTTCTTGATTTCTTGATCATAAAAGAAAATGTGTAAATTTTGCCCTTGGTGAGTAAACTACCTTTGAATGTGAGACAACTGTTTCCTTTTAAGGCCCATAAAACTGCCTTAAATTTTATCTGCATAAAAATGCAAATCACAAGAAGTCTGATTTTGGGGGATATTTTGGAAATGTTTTCAATAATCATAGAATCACAGAATGGTTTGGGTTGGAAGGGACCTTTAAGATCGTTTAGGTCCAAGCTCCCTCCCATGGGCAGGGACAGCTCCCACTAGACCAGACATCAGCCACTGCTGGAGTAGATGGTGCAGAACCCTCAACCGGAGCTGCAACCTTTGTTCTCAGATGAGTGCCTGCCATTCTGCCTTGAAGGTCATGTAGCAAGAGTGCCCTTGACCTGTGCAGATGGTCAAAGAATGGCGCCTGGTTGCTGGGTTATATGGACTTCAAGACTCTCCACTTGGCCAGTGGAATGTACTCCCTTCAAAGATGCACCCCCTCCAACCTACCATACCATGTCCTGGCTGAGGCACCATGCCATGTTTGCTTGTCCTGTTCACAGTGCTCCTAGTCACTTCCTAGGGCTGCCTTCTGTGGGAGTGGGGGGTGGACACCATTACTCCTGGCCCTGCCCTTGCTTTGTTAGTGCTCTTGTTATAGCTGATGGATTCTGGCCAGTTTCTGCACTTCCCTGGGATTTCCCCTCAGGAAACACAAATGAAGGCCATAATCCCCCACTTCACTGTGGAATGAGCCTGTATTGCAGCCTATAGGAAGGACTCATGCTGGAAAGGTTTGTGCAGAACTGTCTTCCACGGGAAGGGCTCAATGCTGGAGCAAGGGAAGAGTGTGAGGGGTCCTTTACCTGAGGAGGAGGGAGTGGCAGAGAGAATGTGTGATGAACTGACCACTACCCCCATTCTCCATCCCCCTGTGCTGCTGGAGGGGAGGAGGTAGAGAAAATCTGGGAGGGAAGCTGAGCTTGGAAAGAAGGGAGAGGTGTAGGGGAAAGTTTTTAAAGATTTAGTTTTACTTCCCATTATCCTGATCTCATTTGATTGGTAATAAATTAAACTATTTTCCCCAAGTTGAGTCTGTTGTGTCCATGACAGTAATTGGTGAATGATCTCTTTGTGTCCTTACCTCGACCCACAAATCTTTCATTATATTTTCTCTTCCCTTTCCAGCTAAGGAGGGGAGTGATAGGTTTGGTGGGTACCCAATGTCCAGCTAGGGTCAACCCACAACATCATAAATTCTGATTTAAAAAAAGAAAAAAGCAAACTAAATAGAATTTAATTCTATGAAAAAAAAAAAAAAAAGCATTCCAAATTTTAATAGCTCTCTTTGAAATCCTGTAAATATATTTACAGTAAGATGAGATCATCAAAAAATAACACTGCTTGGCTTTGGAATATGTACACAGGAGAAGAGGAAGTTAATTAGATGTAGCTCTGCAGGTTCCATTATGAACAAACGGGTGTGATGGGGTGACAGTAATTATCATCATCATGTGAAGAAATGACAACATCCATGTTCTCATTTAGGGAACACAAAAATGGATCATTGATTGTAAAACTGAGAGGGCATGGAGGGAATAGCACTCATGGTAAAGAAATTTTAAATCTCAGAGATCTCAAAAATAAAAGCCAGTTTGAATAGTAACTGCAGATTGTTTAGTCACAGGAACATATGTCATCATGCAAAATACTGAAACTGAATGATTAAACAGACACACTGAACATTTATATGCAAGGTACAGAGCTTGTAGTCTATTTAAAATCAAAGATGAGTACTAATTCTAAAAGCTAATGAAATCAGAAGATCACTTCTGGAAGCAATAGACACAATTTTATAATGCTGAGTAGCTTGATTACCTCAATTAGTTGTAAAACATAGATTCACCAAAATTTACTTTCAAGAGTCATTCATGGCTAGCAAAACGTGCCAAGGTATACGAGGGTCTGTGTATGTGCATGTGTACCTTAAATTATGCCCAACAACATACTCACATATATGTATAGATGTATAAGAAAAAAAGATTTCACATTCTTCATCCCTGAAGACTGGTTTCTGCAATGATGGCATTATAACATGAAAAATGACTGATTCCAGCAGAGCTCCTATGTACTTCAAATAGAAAAGGGAATTTATTTAGGCCTCATTATTGTGGAATCAGAATAAACCTTAGGAGGACCAACATTTTCTACAATACACAAGTCATATAATTAAATTACACTAGACAAGAGAAATTCTTCTTTATACAGAACTATCAGTAAGCTATAAATGCTTTCTAGTACTTACTGGACAGAACAATGAGCAATTCAGCCCCACTAACATAGTCATAATCTGGGTTTTACTTTCCAGATTATTGCATTACTTTTTTCCTTTAGTTTCTCTAATTTTTACCTTTGAGTCAACATGTGAAATCTAGAAAAATAATCAGAGTCTGCTGCAGTAAGTGGGACATATGTAATGACAATTATTTTTTTAAAAAAATATAGCTAATTTATTTGTTCTTAGATGAATATTTGGCTCCCCTGAAGCCAAATAAAATTGATTTTATACTTGTGTTTTTAGTCAAGGTGATGATTGCTTAAGAATTTTGTAAGTATATTCTTATTTGTACTGCTATTTATATATTCATAAATATTAATAGGTGTATAGATTTATCCATAAGGTCTTTTTTGCAGTGTTTTTGCATGTGTACCATATGTTCTTTGTGACACATGGTCCTGTAATATTACAGAGAGTTTTGTTCATGTTTTCTGTTTGATTTGCTATTCTTAATAGAGTTTGATTATGCTTATGGTTTGTAAAATCATGACTACAACAGAATGTTTTTTTACATCAGCATAAGCAATATAACTTCTTGAGAGGCTGCTAGATAAGTGCTAATAATAAAATCAAATGGATTTTAAGTTCTAATTGCTATAGTCAACATGCTGATGCCTCATATTCATTTTTTAGCAGTTTCTCTAGGATGGTCTCCTACTGAGTTATTTACCCACTTACAAATTTCAAAGTGATCTTTTCAATTGTCATTACTAAGTTCTCATTTCAATTAAAGCATGCACAGAAGAAAATTTATGGTGCATAAGGTGGCAGGTGCACATGACTCTCTATTTAATTTATTATTTTTATCACTCCTTGTCAGCATACCTAATTGTTGTTTTTAAACAGTAGTCACCTTAGACCAGGATGTTCCAGATAAACACTCTGCATAAACCTACGAGGAAATGTATCAGTGAACATACAGTTTGTAAGAGTTGAAAATTCATGCCCCACCCCCCAGCTGGGAAATTATTTAAACTCAACACTGTCCAGCTGGGCAGATAAGAAAGAACATAGGAATTGGTTGCTTTAGTTCAGCTGACTTATTTGGTGTCTTCTTCCACTGATCTTGTTTCCTCTCCACCGAAATTAGCTGAGCTGAAAACAGGCTTGTGAAAGTGCTATTTAGCTAAGAAGCTGATGGGTTAAGATCATTTAATTCTGATCACTGTTTCCTTGAGAACTGCTCTGAGTGGAATGTATACTAATATGCATTAATGAATCCATAATGTATCTATCCAGTAGATCATAATGATCAGATAATAAGGAATCAATGTCTACACAGGAAAACCCAGGTTAGTGGTGCCTTTAACAGGAGGTTGGGAAGATTAAACTGTCACTTTCAGAGTAGAATGAAATTAATTTAGACAATCTCTGAATAACTAATAACAAAATTTTGGCCTACAGTCGTAGTCGTTTTTCAGGAAAGCAAATCTTATGAGACCTCCATTTGTCAGAATCACAATGTGCTGACCAGAACAACACATCTCATTTGCCTTCTGCAATTTTTCATCAAAATGTTAGAAGAAAAGCTCTAATAATTCCCATACTATTGACTCTTTCCCTCAATCTGAACCCTTCTTATTCAGTTTCAAAAACTGACTTAAACCATACTATAAGCAATCTCAACTTCTACTCAAATACTTTCATCATTGTATATTGTGATCAGTATTCTCTGTGAAAAGTCTGCCTTGAATATTTAAGAAAGAGTTGCTTGCAGTAGTCGCTTTAGTACCACTTTCACTGCCAAAATTTAATGGTGTCAATATTAGAAATACAATTCATACGGCTAGTAACTGTACATCTATTTACTGTTTTTATCCTACTCCCCAAGCACATTTTCTTTTTTGTCAGCAACTGAACTATTATATAATAGATGAACGACAATAGAAAAATGAACATTCTTTGTTCAAAATATATGATGCAATCTTCTAAGTACCTACATAGTGCCACGTGAAATTCAGCAGGGAATTGTTGCTTCAAATGACAAATTATATCAGACTCTAATTTTTTTTTTTCTGCCATTTCTTGAATGCATAGCAATCTACTTGAATGCATAGCAATCTACTTGAAATACTGGGAAATTTACACCTATTTTCCATCACAATTTGTTGGCTAGTGAAATTCATAAAAAACATTTGTCACTGAATTCAGTGGCAGCTGGACTGAGCCCATGACATCTGGGACTGAAACACTAGTAACAAGAACTGGAAAATTCAAGTAAACAGTTCTCTGTGTTACTTGTTAATTCAACTGTCAACCCTTTCAGATAGACTTATGTCAGCTAACAGTTAAGCAGCCACCAGGTTGTCCCAATAATTAACAGAGAAAATTAGGTTTCTCCAAGGGTCATGTACCTGATGATCTTAGGTAGGGTGAGTTGCTTTTTAGAGTTGTCATTGGTCTCCATTTAATGTTGTTAGGTCTTTTAGAGACGGATATGAAAAGGGAAGACAGAGGTTTGAGACCGAAAGAAGTTTGGAAGGAGATTAAAATTATTCAAGTTATTAATAATCAAAGTTATTGGTACTTTGCATCGCTCTCAGTAAGAACAAAGTACATCCAGGAATGGAGATAGGATGGCTAATGGCAATGACAGAATAGAAATGGAAATTACCACATCTGAGGAAGAAACAGAACTCAGAGTTTAATGTGCTCAGATCAAGACAGTTAAGGGTTGTCATTGCAGAATAATGAAAAAAATAGCACACTTCTAAATTTTGATAAGAATAGGTGATTTATCAAATTGGGAATATATGTCTGTAAAATAATAAATATTGTATTATAATTAACATAAAGGAAAATATAACCCAGAGAAATAGGAGCCTGTCTCTTGATTTCAATAAAATAGAAACCTTTGGAATAAATTATGAAGAAATTACTTATGGAAATAGAAATGAATGAAAAATGAGCAACATAACTTTTTTAGAAAGATAGGTAATACCAAGATAACTTGATATCTTTGTTCGCTAGAATTACTGCTTCCCTGCATATGAAAGCAATGAAGATCTAACTTATCTTTCAAGAGAGTACTTGAAGTGTTTAGCTATGGGAAAATACTATACTGCAGAAGATAGAATTAGTAAAATAATTTTGATGTGGATAAAAAGCTAAGGGGAAGATGTCTTAAGTCTGCTATCATACGTTACATATTATTTTTATATTTTGTGAGTGTGCTACATTCTGTGCTTACAAACATAAACCCATTTCTGATCTGAAGGTCTTCAGTATAAACTGTTTCAGGATAATATTAGGAGAATCAGGAAGGACTACAGTACAGGACTTCTTCTTATGTGTTGGCATTTTAAAGGCTGATGATTAATTATAAAGGACTATCATAAAACCTCAGACAAAATACACTAGAAAGTGTAGTCCAAAAGATATGCATTTGAATTCTGTCAGATCGTTCATGCTCACAGGCATATCTTTTTATCTCAAAGTCCTTGCCAGCTTCTTAGTTTAGGCTTATAGTCCTATAATCATTAAGCTGTACTCATAACCATGGTAAACTGGCATAGCTGCTCTGAATTCAGTGAAGATGCACAGATTAATGGTAGCTGAAATCTGTTCAATAATGATTCTGTTCCCTCATGACAGGTACAGTTCATATGCACAGTACCCTTCTAATATTAACAAGCTCCTGGATTCTCATAGAATAGTCAGTTAGAAATACTTTAAAATAGCGACAGTCTTGTCCTGCAAAGGAGTTGCACAATTGATTTCATAATCAATCCAAATGTTATTGAAATGAAAGTTTTTCATAGACATCCATGAGAATTACAAGAATTATTCTTTCACATAAAGCAAATGAGAGTTTTTCTTAGAACTCACTCACTCTTTACCATGGAGGAGCACAGCATGGACCAGCTTTCCTTCATTTTACTATCAATACGTTTTACTCTAGCGATGAAACATTTGTTGCACCTGAATATGTGGCTATGTATTGTACACACATACATACATGTACTACACTAAGAACATTTAGGCAGGGAATCAGACATTACTGTTATGAGCAGGTTTAAAAACCAGATAAATCATGACTGTAACTGCAAAACAAAGCTTTTCTAGACTGGTACTCATTAACACATTTCATGTAAATGGTTGGTTCTGATTGTCAACCATTATTCATACATACTCAAAGCCATCAATACTTAGCAGTTATACCCAACATTAGGTGTGAGTACCCAACACCACAGAGCTGACCTGTGTAATTAGCAGAGATAGCCAGTCCTTCATTGTCTGCAGTCACCAAAGTGCAGTGATCAGACCCAAGAGCTGTTCAACCAGAAGATCCAGGGATAAAGTAAACATCTCATTCCCAAGTTCAGAATCTTGTCCTTTGTAAGGCGGTTGTGTTTCAAGGCAATTCCCAGCCCTTGGCCTCTACCCTGGGCTACACACTGCCTGAACCTGGGGAAAGATCATTTTCCAGGCTGCAGAAGATGCCTCACCCTGTTGCTTGGCTGCTGCTCCCTTTCCTAAAGCAGAAGCAATCTTT
>JANHGB010054757.1:0-38578 GCA_026283785.1 Coracopsis vasa
TAAGTTTTAACCCGTTACCCCTTGTCCTATCACTACAGTCCCTAATGAAGAGTCCCTCCCCAGCATCCTTATAGGCCACCTTCAGATACTGGAAGGCTGCTATGAGGTCAAACAGTTTCCTATCTGTATGTACAGTGTTGGGTTTTGAATCTCATTTCTGTATCTCCCTCTATCCAGCTCATTGTCTTAATTCCTCCCTTTAGCTGGGGAAGGGGAACTGAGGGGTGAATCTAAGGGGGTCCCACCAGCAGCTGCCTTCGCCCAGGAACAACCAATCCCTGAGCAAGGAAAGATCTCCCCAAGCCATCCCCAGCAGAGCACACCACCAGCATCTTCATAGACACAAAAGGCCATCACAAGTAAGAGAAGCAACAAATACTGTTCCTGCAGCATTTACACTAAAAGCCATTGACCCCAGTGCAGTAAAATTCAACTCCTTACCTGAAGTACACACATGCCAAAAGCGTTACCAAGAATCTTGTGAGTCTCGTTGTAATAACAGTAGTAAATGTCTGTGGCTGCTATGAACAACTCAAATGGATCATCATCCTTTATGTTTAACGTTCTGCTTTTAATCTTCTATGCTTGCCTCATCCTCTTCTTCTGGTGGCTGGAGAATAAAATTATACACAAGTTACTTGGAAAAGGGTTTGAGAACAGTGTCTTCAGGCCTAGGTTCATGTCTAAGTGGGAGTCAAAGGAGGTTTCTTCTCAAGGGAAAAACCAACCTTGGATCACAATTGTGTGTTCCCATGTGCCTTCAGCCCAGGGTGGTGGGTATCACCCAGAACCAGCTGGGTTTGCAAGAACTGCTTGGTTGGCCTCACGCAGGTTAAGGTAACCCCTCCTTCCTGACTGCGTGCAGATTGTAAGTAGACACGTGAATCTTAAGAATTACATTTCAAATTGCATTTACATTTAAAAGCAGATTACATTTACTTTTTCAAAATGAAGTCAATTTAATGCTTAATCTGCAGTCAGTCCTAAGTATTACAGGGGCTAAAAAGCTGAGGAATTAAAGTTTTGCCCTTTTGAGGTTAAAAAGGTGAGGGAGAGATTGGCCCAGGACAACAGTTAGCCTTAGAGCTCCAGAAGGAAACCAGAAGTACCTCATGCTGGTGTAGCTGTATTACAGAAGCCACGTTTTAGCTGTGAAAGACTAAACTTCCTGTAGCTCCTCCAAGAACTAATCTCAGTTCTCCTTACAACTGAATTGCAGAACCAGACAGAGCTGTTTTCACCCTTGTGACCAGCCAGCTTGCAAAAGCCCACAGAGATACAGACCCCTCTAACAGCAGGGCTCAGAACTTTCACATCTATGCTGTGGTTTAGATCAGTGACTTTATGTAACTGACTGTACAAGGTTAAACCAAACCTCAACAGCAACATGGCTCTAAAAGCCTTTGTTCTAAAGGAATCCTGCTGTTCAAACCCAGCCCTGGTGGAGAAAACTGTCCTTTCCATCCTAACCATTCTATGATTCCATTTCCATCTACTGCAGCACTACACAAGCAATACTCTGTGTCACTGGTGTTCTGTGGTACTGCTGAGGGAAGAAAAAAGAAGGGCATTTGGATACACGGTATTCCCATAGGAATAAGACTACAGAAAGCAAACAGGGAACATATACAGGAAAATAACAATTAGGCTACGTTATCCAATACTGAATGATGCGGTCCCAAGGAATGTTAGGAACCTTGTGCCTCAATAAAAGCAGGTGGATTGTAACATTTAAGCTCCACAGTGGTTTGGAAGTTCTCTGTACAAAATCCCAAATTGCACAACTGTGAGAGACTTCTCCTATTGCAGCTCAACCTCACCTGGCTTAACCTCAGAAACATGGTATTTACCCTCAAACTGACAGCAAAACTCCTCCTCACCCTTCAATAGCAAAGTTGAGCCAAGCTATTTGCATAGATGTATTTATTCTTAGCTTTTAATACTGCCCAAAAAAGAGGCTTGAACATTTGAGCAATGAAGTATTTAAAAAAGAAGGTGACATTGCAGGAAAATTGTGTCTGATATCACCAGATGTGTTTGGGGATAAAGTATTTGTTTTAAAATACACCAAAATTGATAAAACTATTGAATTAATAACCATAGAGGCTGTAGAACAGTGTTTTGGGGGAGGTGAAGCCAGATAAACCCCATCATTGAGATAAAACCACCAATCCAAGTGCAATTCTTTCAGGTATAGGTATGAAATACTTGCTTAAAAGGGAAGGATGTAAAACATTTAGATTTATTTTTCAAGAGCTTACATAAGCCATGGACCAAATCTGATTGAAACGTGCAGTGAAAGGACTGCAAAGACATACATACAGGTGTGTTTAAGGCCATCAGAAAACTGAAACCTGACAATTAACTAAACAGAGTTCTGAAGACTTCTTTTCTATGGTAGATGCATTGCTCAAGTTTATTCTAAGCTTGAATAGCTTCTAAAAAGGAAACACATTTTCGTTAATAAAAGGCTACTGGATAGACTAAAATGCATCTCAATAGCAAGATGTCAGGTGTACTCTTGATCCACTACTGGGTATTTGAGCATGTCTTATAGGAAGGAGAAACTGGTCACCATAGTTGGAACTGAGCCACTTACACCCATCTGATTATTAAGAAGTAGGGAGGAACAGAATCTAGCTTTTATAATTACTGGGTTAATACCTGAAGCAAGAGCTAATGATGATAAATGTAATGCAGAACAAAATGCCAAGTAAAGCTGAAGTCTTCCTAATACACACACTGCTCAAACTGGCTTTAGAATGTGGGGTTTGGAAAAGATTTCCTTCCCTCCATTAAGGCTGGATCTACAAAGCCAAAGATCATTATAATGCATTCAATTCAAAGTGCCTAAGAAAGTGGTTAATGGACTAGCACCTCTTCCCTTAGTTAAATCGCTCAGAAAATCAAGAGATTCTGTGATACCACACCAAAAACTCAACAGTGCCCAGCTTCTGAAACTCCAGAGAATGGACAGGAATCAGAGCTGCAGCTCAGAAGTTCCATGGAAGTGTATGAGGGGCAGGGGCTTGCTCTCACATTAAGGAAGAGCCATTAAGTTTCTTCAAGTTTACTACAGCACAGATGTTTTCTTCACTTTTAATACTTGATGATCCAAATGCAACATCAAATCCTAAGCAGCCAGGTGTAGTTCTCAAAAGCACAGATCCTTTCCTCTTGGAAAATGCACTACCAGGATGAAAAACATTCCAGTGTAAAAGCAAACAGTATTTGCCAACCAGGAAGTTTGAAGAACCTTCCCCATCTCCCTCCCTCTGGAAAAACAAACTGGCAAAAGAGAAACACATTCTGATCTAAGCAATTAGCCTTCTGCATGACCTCTCAGGTGTGCTCATCTAGTGTTAAACATGGGAATTATCCCAAAGGTCTCATCAAAGCTCCCTCTTTATGCTCTGCTGATGACAAGATTAGTATGAGACCAACCAAATGTTCTGATACTGATGCTGTGATTGAACAAAGACAACAAATTGTCATTTAGAGAAAACCAGAATTCCAAAGAAACAAGACAATTCTGCAGTGTTTGATTTCCTAGACAATAATCAGGACTATATTTAAACCCACATTTAAATAAGGAAATTATCTTCTAAGTTTGAAAGGGGAAGTGTATTGTTTGGGATCATTTCCTGCTTGTTCTTCTGATGAAGCACTGATTTTATGGTCAGTGGTGAACATTGACCCAACCCATCTGCAAGAGCTTAGCTGGTACCAGCTCAAGCAATTAAAGCCTTTCTAGCCCCATCCACATTCAATGCAGATGGAATACTGGTGCATTGACTTAAAGACTATAATACACACCTACCTATAGTCACAAACCTCAACTCCAGGTACAAAGTTGTATCATCAAGTATCTGGTTTGACACTTTGCACACACTTTAATCAAGAAGTTTTGCATGAGCAAGAGCGATGATCTTCATTTTCAGGGTGTGAGTGGCAGCCTCATTAATGGGGCTGGTAATGAGCAGTGTTCTCATGTCCCTTTGTAGCCACAGGAGATACGGTGAATACAGCACAATTTTGCTCCCTGAGCCCAAACACTCGTATCTCCAATGTGCATTTATAATGACTGTTTCCTGCAAAGACATAAGAAAAGCCAACTACTCAGCTTAGGCTGTGCCAGAAACTCGAAAGAAAGGAAGATCAAGATTTTTCTTACCAATTGGTTTTGTATCTTATTCTGCTGGACCACAAAGGTTTTGCCCTATTTGCTTTTAATTGTGTGAAGTTTAACCACTATATCAGTACCATTTACCATCTTTCCAGTATTTGTCTAGAGCTAAAGGCTTTTCACTAATGTTCCTCTCTCCAAAGTAGTTTTCAGATGCTATTTGGAGGAAAGAAGGAAGCTTGATCCATTCTCCAAAGACACAATCAAAGAATCTGCCCATCTAACAAATAAGGTCAGCAGGACATTCTGAGAAGTAATATTTAAGGGAACAAAGTTCTCAGCAGAACACATAAACTGGCTATTAATAGGAAATCAACATTACTCTTCCATCTACTCTGAATATTATGCTGTAGGGATTGCTGTACATAAAAGATAGTATCTTAGAAAGAAAACAGGGGTTAAGTGAAGTCTAGGCCTTCCTCCACAGCAAAATCAGAAAGACATATTGGTGAACTGTTCTTTTTTTAGACAGCCTGTATCCAGTGAGAACACAGGAGTAAGATGTAGCACAATGTCGACCTTAGGTATGAGACAACAGCTCATGATTTCAGAGTTAAATCTTTTAGGATGTCTAGGAAGGATCCAAGTTTCCCAGCCATAGTAACATCAGGCAGCAAACCTGAGTGATTTATCAGTTATTTACTCAAGAATCCTCATACTACAGCCAAGAGGAAGCAGGATGCTGAAGCTACAAATTGGTGCTCAAACACATACCACCACTCATTATCACAGTATCAGACAGAGAAGCCCCTGCCAAAATAAAAACCTCTATCTCCTCACAGTAGCCTTGCATGCAACACTCATAACTAATCAGTTACGCTCCTCAAAGACTGATTCACAGAAGAATCAAGAACAACCACCAAAGAGAGCAACCAATGTGTCTACACACAGGCTCAGATGTAGCACTTAGTTACGCTCACTCATGCTTTCCGACCACAGGCATCAGGCCCAAGTTATCCTACAGTGGCACCGAACTAGAATAAAAACAACTTTGCCCACTGGCATAAAGAAAGAGCTCAGCAACAGAACGAGCCCAGAACCATTCTGCCTCAACATGTTCATTTCTAAAATGCCCTTTCATTTCTGTATGTTCATTTCTGTAATGACCTTTTCCAAAAGAAGCCTACCTTGGAATGCTTGTGATCTTGATCTAACTCGGATCCAGAGCTAAGTTATGCAGTGAAGATACTTAAAAGCTCCTCTTAGCAGTCAGAACACCAGGATCTATGTGCCATTCCGTGACTCGAGCTGATGTTTCAGTATACTGTTTATTAGACACATGCATTGAGATTAAAGGAGTCAGTGCAAATTCCCAGATTAACCACATGTAATGCACTTGTTCTATGGTTGTTACTATTATAACACATCTCCTTCTATCAGCACACAGTAGAGCAGCTACTCTAAAGACCATTTTCACGCATGAAAGGCTCACAAAGCTGGATCTCAGTTAAGAGGCCTCTCAACTACCCAATGTTTTATTAATAAATTTAAGGTGAACATAAAGAAAAACCAAACCCAAAACCTGAAGTGGAATGTTCTGATGCATTCAGCAGGCTTTAATTCAGTATGCTGCAAGTTCACTCTCAAACTACAATTAGCTATTTAAGAAGCATTTGGTGTGCAATGGAAAAAGCTGAACAGCTTGTGTTCTACCAACCATTTAAAAAGCCGATGCACAAAAGAAGTAATTAGAAAACAAGAATTCACTGGTTTCCTACATCAGTTCAACATTAAAAGGTTTGTCTTTTTATTTCTTTTTTTTTTCCAGTTAAAAAACAGTTGGGACTATTATCTCAGTAATAGCTTCCTAAAAAAGACACAGAACAGCAACTTCTCACCGGACTGCAGTTTATATTGTTGTATGGTATGGAATGTTTCTAGGCTTTGACTAAAACCACTTCTTCTAACCATCAGCATCGTCTCAAGATGTCTGGGGTGGAATATCATCTTCACAAGCTTCTCACTTTTCTCAGTATAAACATTTCTCATTTGTACTCTTCACACAGAACATGAGAAAGTGATAGTACTCCCTATTGGTATGGAGGTTTCAGGTTATTTCACAACAAAGTCAAAATAGCTGACTACAAGTTCGGAAAGCTCAAGTTGTGATACAAAGTAGAAATGACCCTCTGAGTGAAAACAACCTTCAGTTTTGCATACAACAGTTAAACAACATGTAGCTGTTCCTTAATTTCACCCTTCCACAGGTAGGAATTATCGGATGAGCAATACTTAACACATATATATAGCACTTTTCTTCTTGCACGTGCTATAGAATGCAACATAACTACCAACACCTCTATGGAGGCAGCTATCAATATATTCTCCCCGCTGCAGAGAGAGTGCATGTGCGCAAAAGGTAGGCACAAGTGATTTTTCCAAAGATTTATATCACAAGTATGCAGTAAAACTTGAATAAGACTTGGTATTTTCCAGCTCCTAGTCTTATGCCATTTCTTTTATACATTGCTGCCTTGATGAAAAGGAAAAGTCCGTAGAAAGAAGTTTCCCAGAAGTCACAGCTATTAGAATAAAATCAGAAACACAGGAGGGGGGTTTGCATCTAGTCAGGAAAAAAAGAGAATCTGTCAGGGCAAAAAAAAACCCCAACCAAAACGTTATGAAATGTCACCCCATCACATTGAACTTGTTTCAGTCGTTGAAAACCAGTGTTCCAGGATACAATTTTTATAAACATGTTTTATTTGTCTTGCTTATACCATTAGAACTGTAACTGCTGGCTGTCATTTCCCTTAAAAGGGGAAATCAATTCAAACACATACTGGTGCTTTTCAAAAGATAGCAATTAAAAGGGCAGCAGCAGCGGGCATTTGAGATTTCTTAAAACCTTCAAGGCTGCAGGAAAGACAAAAGGACATGTGACCAAAAGTGTTATGATTATCCATTAGAGATTTCCATCAGTACCGGCATCAGTTATTTAGGTGATAATACAGCAAGGTCAAGTATTAGTGACAGACAATGTGCAAGTCATAAGGAATGATAGAGAATACCAATCCTTACAAAAGTCATTGCTATCAAAGAAACTTAAAAAGTGTTTCAAAGAGAGAATCTAAATACTTCACATCAAATATACAGTGGCCATCCAGGTTTTCTCTCACATTTGTTGCAAAATTCTTTTGGAAGTGCCAAATCAAAGCTTTTTTTTTTTTTTTCTTTTATCTTTTCTTTTCTTTTTAAAAATAATTACACAATTACATTAGCAGGTATGCAAGCGATCTTAAATCCTTAGCCACAGTGAACAGGGCCCTGGTGATGAGGAGTGCTGCAGCTAAGGGTGCTGCTTCTTTGTCAAGAGCTGGCTATAAGCCCAGTTGTCTGTTTAGGGAAATATGCATCATTACGCATCTTTGAACTGTTCAGTGCTTCAACTGAGTATGAAAAAGCTGAAATGCACTTGCTCTATCAAGCCACACTTCACCTTTTCCATCCTTTCATGGGAACGTTAAAGTTTTGTCAACTGCCATCACAGTAAATCTATATGAATTTGCAGGTTTTATCCAAATCGGTTACATCACTTTAAAATGTCAGAAGTGAGTCTTTGCTTTTTCCTGCCACTTCAGTTAACCATGGAGATTGGATCACCCTGAAAATTGCCTTTTGTTTTTTGCTTTGCTCTTAGCAAGGGTGAGGAATCTGAATCTCATGTGCAAGGCTCAAGATGATGCTTAGGACAGAACATGCAGAGTAAACGTTGTTTCGTTCCTTTCAATATCCAGGTAATATAAAGCTGGCAACTGTAGTCCTGTCATTATGGGTAATGAAAATAGTCCCTTTACAACAAACTTCCTGTAAGGGAGAACAAATAGATAATAACTCTTCCGGTAACATGTATAGTACACTGGCCAGCGTGTTTTTGGCGTTTAATGTAATCCCGTGAATTCATTTAATTCACTTGCTGAGCATTCATTTGAGGCATCCCTCTGTTTGGTCTTGGGGGCCCTCCACGACCTGGAAAACATACAAAAAGGCTCTTGAATTATGCATGAAGTCAGGTTATTTAAAGAAGAAACCTCCTAAAAACTCTGGTTTAAACTGTGTAAGAATCCCAGGTGTGTATCTAGACTACATACGGTTCTAAAAGCTCTTTCAAATCAAAACTCAACAGTGTATAACCTGTCTTCACGGTTTTCAGCTTTATCCCAATACTTTTTTCCCCATAACTACAAAGTTGTTACCATTTGAAGTAAAAAACTTGCAGTCATGTAAGGCAATTATTCGTTTCATAGACAGTGGAATGTACAGCCTCAAGCTATCCTCACTGAGAAAGTGGTCTAGTGATAACTCTAGATTGTAAAGGAAATGTCTGCACTGAGACAGAACAAAGTCTCATCAAAAACCTACTAAAAAAAAAAACCCAAAACCCTCAAACTGGAAACAGTGTTGAAAATAAAATGTAGAAGTTCAACTAAAGCCTCATTATGCATGTGGGGTTTTTGTTTGGTTTTCGCAGATGGATACGTGGCAAACTTATGACAACACACCCCTGTAAGCTAAAAGCAACAATTCCGCAGGATCAGAGAACATAAGAGCATAGAAGGAAGTTTTGTATGCTTAGGTCAAGAGAGACCTCTGCAACAGATGCAGCAGCACATTCTTTAGTGCAACAGAGTAACATGCAATTTTGCAGGCTGACAGCTCAAGGCCAATGTCTGCTTTGTAAGTAAGACTTACTTTCAAGCTACTAATGCATGTAAGTAAGCAGATCTTAAGTCACCACAAAATAACTCCAAACTTTAAGGCTTTCATTAAAAAAAGGCAACTAAATAGTTCTGCTACATTTAAAGTATCAAAAGCAACTGTTGTTTTAACTTCTTGTCAAAGAATTCCTCATTCAACAGCTGACTTCCATCCCAAGTTCAAAGGATCACAGCACATTTCAAGCCAGAAGGGACCTCAAGAGGTCCTCCAACCCCTATTCAAAAGCAGGGTCAACTATAAGGCCAGAGGGAAGTAAGCTTATTCTTCAACTGTGACCTGCTGAATAAGGAGTAAGGTCACTTTTTTAATCCAAAACTCCAGAAGCTGGAGCAAAACCTTCCATTCGACCCAAACCCATTATTCAGTACTCAGGAATTACCTCTAGGAGCTCCCCGAGGTCCACTTTGTCCAGAGCCACGTTTGAAATTCTGCTGATACCCATCCTGAAGCAAAGACATGAATAAAGTTAAAACTTAAAACCTAAGTTTTTGGTTATGTTTCAGGAAGCCAATAAAATAAGGAGCTTTTCAAACAATATGCACTGACAAAACACCTGTGACTGCACCATATAGTATTTTATTAGTCTAAATTCGTATTAGAAAAATGGATTCTTACTCCTACTAGTACCTCGCAGGTATAATAAAACATACAATGACAAAATCTCTCTCCAATTACAAGTTGTGCAGTTCAATATGAATAAGAAATGTAAATGCTTATTTAGTGTTCCAATTTTTCAAGCTACCCAGAGGTCAAACAGATTCATTTGCTGAAGGACCAGTCAATAAATGAAACAACATTTTAATGGCAGGATCAAAACGTCATCTTACTTGCTTACAAATACTTGTCTGGGCCTATGCAGTGTTAAGACATTCTCCAGTCAGTCTAAGCTTTGCTCAAACTGAGCGGACTTCCTTCAGAACAGCAAAATTCTACACAAATTTCAGGGTAACAGAAACAGGCAACCCCAAACCAACCTGAAAAGTTCATTTCAATGGATTTAAGTTTCCTTCTCATTTATTTAGAGTGCTTTATAATTCATTCAACCTTGCTCTAGTTACTAGACTAATTCCTTTAGAGAATAATCAGCCAAACAGAACACGTTTCCCAATCAGAATCAGCCATTATGATTAGTCTATTATAGTCTATTTCTTTCTGTTTAGTATCTGAACTTTTAGTCTTTATTAGTAATAAAAAAAAAGCCCTTGAGTGCTTTCACTGTGCTTTTTCATAGGTACTTCTAGACTGTCACAACACAATAGCACTTACCCGCTGGTAGTTTGAGTAATCCCGAGGAGCATTAAACTGGGGCTGCGTATAACCACTGTTCGGAGTGTTGGAAAAGGAAGGACGGTAGCCATCATATCCTCCTAAGGAACAGGGCACAAGTCTTTCACTTGGAAATGATAACCTATTACTTTATGCTACCATTTAAAGAAAAGCAGTAACAGCATTTTAACTAAACCTGAGGAAAAACCTTTAGTAAGTATAGTTTACCTGCAAGTCAAGCAAACATTAGTGCTAACAGTATTACAAGAATGAAGACATAGTAAGAACTGGGAGGAGGAAGCAGCAAGTCAATGCATTTCTCTAGTGATCTGAGGCTTTATTTACATATTCAATCCAGAGCTAAACATAATACTAGGATTTAATGTACCAGCTGTGACCTGCAAGGCCACAACAGCCAACATGAGCAAGAAGCTGCTCCTGTGCCAAAACTCTTACAAGTGCTGAGAACCATGTCCAAAGATGGCTCCAGTCCCAAGTATCTAATGCTGCAATACAGATCAATTTTAAGCAGACATATAGCAATCACTGCATTCCCTACTACTCTCAGTTGTACTTTTATTGTACAGGTTTCTCATCTATTCTCCAACCTCTTGAGAGGAAGAGAACATGGCAGAAGCAGACAGCACTGTACCCATTAGTCTAATCCCAGACTACCTGACAAGGAAAACATCTCTCTCCCCCATTCCAAAAGACACATCTTTGTAACATTGACAGCCTCATACCGTAATCTCCAGGAATCATGACAGTTCTCGTATTTATCCAGAACTACAGTATCATTCCTCTGCTCCTGTTAATTCTCTCAGATTAATGACTTTTGGACTTCTTTGTTCTAGTATTTCCACATTATTCAACCTATTCTCAATATAAACCATGGAAGTCTGAAATACACTGCTTTTACCATAACTGAAAATAAAAAGCACTTCTGAAATATCAATTTGCATCTGAATTCCTCACTTGATGGCTGTGAAATTGTTGGATACTTCTGTGTTTGCTTATACTTGCAGGACATGCCTAATCAAACTAAATGCCTAACATTAAGCCTTCAGCACAGATTAGAAAAGATGCTTCTTTGTTTCCATCCTACTAGGAAGCCAAACCAAACACCTCAAATTTAAGTTAGCTAAAAGCAAATGGATTTTTTACTACAAGTTTAAATATCTTCCAGAGCTACTATTACAGTATTAAAACAATAAGAGGTTGGTTTAACACTTTTATCTTGACACCGTGTTTCCAGAAAGAAGTCAAAGTCAAATGAGTGTGTTTAACAAAGCTGTTTACCTCTAAATCCATTTGCCGGTCCCCTGTAACCATTCATTAAGCCACGAGCCCCACGTGAGCCACCACGAGACACTCCTCGACTGTTGTAATAAGGCTGACTGTTCCGTGGAAATCCAGTGTTCTGTTGGGGAGGTTGCTGGTGGTTACCTGCCACTTGATGAGTCTGGTCCGGGGAACCATGGTAAGTACCAACCACTAAATTGGAATGGGAGGCGGGGAGAAATGAAGTGTAAGAGTCTGCATTTATGTTCCCACGTACAGACTTTTCACACTCAGCATTCAAATCCTCACCCATTCAAAGAAAAATCATTTGCAGAATTAAGTATCAAGCTTATTAGCCAGATATCCCACAGTATTTAAACAACCTAGAAATGGTAGAGAGTTGATATGAGTCAGTGTTAAGAAGTATCTAGCGTAAAGTCAACAAGAAGTATTCCTCATACAGGTGCAATTTTCCTGTGTTATTTCAAACCCTTTAGAAATCAACACCACATGCTCTAGGGGCAAAAAAACCACTCCAGTTACAAGTAAGTTAACCCAGTTCTGTAACTTTCTCCCTTCTGAACTGGCAGAAAGCCATCAAGAAACACTTGCTCTCACTAACCAAATTCTCTCTCTCAGCTGTGCTAAGGTGCAATTGATGGGAACATTTTAACCAAGCTGATGTTTTGACTGTACAGGCTGGGGGAGGCAAGAACAGGATGGACAGCTTGAGACTACCTGTGCTTTGAAGAAAGACTACATCTTTGAAGTGAGGTATGCCACAACACATTCACAGGAATCACTGGATTACAAAAGCAATTTGAGGATTATAGGCTCAGTATGTGCAATAAAAGATTAATTCTGTATGTATGAGCAAAACAGCTGTAAAACTAACCTGATATTAAATGCTGAAGGAAGATCTCACAATTTGTGAGCAGTAAGTCCCTCTCATTTGCAGAAAGTCTCCCAACAGGAAACACAACTTTCTGTCTACTCCACTCACCACAGAGTGCTATGGAACTTAAGCAGATACTCCCTTCTCCCAGCTTCCCACTGACTCTTGTGGAATGCATGAGATGGCCATCCTTTGGGGTGTTTAATGAGTGCAGGTTTTGTTCTAAAGCCACTGCATTTTCTGTGTATCATGAGTTCTCTTTACTGTTACACTAAGTTTAGCATTTAATACTGCATGGCCACCTTCCACACCAGCACTCCCCAGATTGTTTTTCTGCCTTGCACTCTAATATGGCTCAAAACTCACACAGATAAAACAACGAAATGATGGTTCTCCCTCTTCTTATCCACCCACCCCAGTATCACAGCCTGCAAGGAATGCAGATTTCAGGTTCATAATCAGTTATAGAGAAAAAGGATTGGGCTCCTTTTCCTAACTCCATGTCCAGTAGCTGTTAGCACTTCACCTTTGTCATCTCTTTTCTGTGTCCTTCACTCAAAATCCCTCTCTGCATCTGCACATTTTATCTCAGAGGAAAATGAGGAAGTACTGGAAGAATAGCTTTGTACATTGACTTTATTTTACTGCTTGTTGCTAACTTGGAAAGCATTTTGCCTGCTGATTTCAAACCATGTCTAACTGGTTTTAGCTAACAAAAGGTTCATCTTTGTGAACCTTCCATCATCTGTCAGAACCAATCTGTGTTTGTTCACAATTCCAGCTTACTATTTCCTTTTTGAAATGTCATATGGTACAATCTTTTTTAAGCATTCAACCTTAACATCAGCAGAGCAAGTACTCTACTACACTGCTTTCATCTTTAGAATAATCCTTAATTCTGTTCATGTTTGGGGTTTTTTTTAACCCATATAAAACTGAACCAACCAATTCTTTAAGAGTTGGCGAGATGTATACCGAATTTCAACCCCAGTTGGGTATTCACACCGAGCCAGAATAACAAAATCCAGTATTGCTCAGGGGAAAGCTTCCAAGAGTAGACATTTGAGAATGTGTGACATGCTTTGCAACATCATCCAGGACTTCACGGCCTGATCATCTGCTTTACTGAGGCTATTGCCATTTTAGTTTTTGCTAAAGTAACCTTACCCGTCTGGAGTTGTTCTTGCTGAAGATCTGATTGTTCTACTTGGTGAGGCTGATTGGAGAAACTCTGGTTGTAACTGGCCTGGTACTGGTTTTGCTGCTTAAGGGTTTCTGGCTCATTAACAGGAGGAACGGGTGCATTCATGTTGAATACCTACAACATGAGAAAAACAGCTCTTTGGTCCAATTCACTTCTTAAAATTCTTCATTGCATCACACAAAGAATTATCCAAGTCTGACAAATGTGAATAACCAAAGACTATTTTATGTAATTACAGGACTGATTCCACTGTTTGTATAGAAAAAGAATGACTACCAAAATAAAGGGACTCTACACTGATCTGCTACTTACTGTTTGCATGGATTGGAATGGAGCTGCATTAACATTGATTCCGCTGCTATGCAAAGGCTTGCTAGATCCAGCCTGGAATACCTGTGGCTGGGATGCAGTGGGAAGTGATGATGATGATGGGGTCTGGTCTGCATTCAGTGACATTGAAGCCTAATAATTAAAACAAACAACATTTAGCAGCTTTTGCATAATACTACATAATTTTACTTAAAACCCTTACTTTAAAAAACCCAAAACACCACATAAAAATGTGACAATCCTCAGATTCACCTCAAGAAATGAGTATTTTCTACTTCAGCTGAACACCCTCATCACAACAGCATTATGGGAGAGCATAGATCTACCAGTCTTCTCTTCCATTAACTTGAAACACAGCTAGAAAAACTAGAGGGGGAAATGAACAAGTTTCTGGGCTAAATGCTAGCCAATGTATAAAACATAAATCACATTTCTTAAGCCAACAACACTGATGCTCATGTTGGCATCTAACTAAACAATCTTGTTAATTCCAAGTCTTGCTATGAAGGAGTAACTGGTCACAGATAGGTTCAAAATGTTGAAATTAAATGGAACTGAAGCAGTCCTATCTACAGGTGACTGAGAATTAAAAGGCACATCTTTATTTATAGAGAACCATAGACTAACATTTGATCCCACCTGCAAGCAGAGTCCTTCCCAACCCCTGTGAAATCAAGACTTGCCTGAATCTGGTCAATTGATTCTTTCTGTGGCCGTTGCTCTGTTGTGTGAGAAGGCTGATACATGGGTTGAGAGGCTGTATATCCCTCACTTGTAGAAGAAACCAAAGGAACCTGATAAAATAAACCCCAAAAGCCCCCCCAGAAGTCAGCAGATGCTCACACACAGTTTTAGTAAGAGTATCAGAAAGCTCTAGAATTAGCACTCTCTATAAAAGTACGTATTCCAGCAAATCTTTACAACCATTATAAATTCAAGACAGTTTTAACAAGAGATTTAACCCCCTCATCTTGACATATATTCTAAACATGTCATACCACCCACCCCCTGCCACAGTGTATTCTGCGGATATTTCTCAACTGGCTGGACATGTGTTTGCTTCTACTGAACATCCTTTTCCTCATTTCCATAGACAGCCCTAACTACAATAACAGTAAGCATGTGAAAAGAAAGACAGGAGTATACAGAAGTTTAAATGAGAGAACTCCAAGCTCATAGAGGAATAGAGAAGGGCTGGTTTCCAGTGGACTGGATTTGCTCATTTTACAGCCTTTGCTCCTCTGCACAGAGTCAGTGAAAACTCTAACCAGCAAAGCAGAGGACTTTGCATTTAAGGCTATCAAGGACTTTAAGAGGCAACTGATAACAACTGATGGGTGTGTTCACATCACCTTGCTGAGCATTCAAAAGCTAAGAGGTACATTAAGCTATTGCTTGTAAGATCCCAAAGAGAATCACTGGCAGCACTGCTTGAGGTAAGGAAAGCAAGGAAAAAAAACCCCACGGACATAATCAACAGTAAAATAAAAGCTGGTGCAGAGAGAATTCTCTGCCAAAAAGAACAGCCTACACCTACCAAACAAAACTCACAACCAGGAGTGCTACCACTTCAGCAGGTACATACAAAGGAAACTAAAGGAAAAAAATCCTGTTTCTGTACAAATAAATGACTTAAAACTCGCAGATCTAATTTGGACAAGATAAAGCAAGCACGTGACACTGCTCTTACTCCGAGATACACAATCTATCCAGATTTTTCTTTCGCTTTTCAGATACCTACAGGATCAGATTTATTACTTGAGACCAGCAGAGTCCCTCAGAGGTGCCACATATGCCCAATTCAAAATCAGGAAGTTCTTTAATCACTAGACAATTCAGTATTAAGCTGGCATATTTTAATGAAAAGGTGAATACATCATTTATACAATGCAGAAGGCAAGTTTAAGAGATGCTACTTCAACAGGAATTTTGGGAAAGCTCAACTGAAAGCAGCATTCAAACTCAATCTGACTGCTCTACAACTCCAGTATTAAAACACTATCCAAGCAAGCAACTGGGACTAAATCCTTATTAGAACAAGTAAAGAAAGAGAACACAAACTATACAGTTAATCCATTAAACCTATTTGTGGTGACACCCACTTGACAGATACAGACTGCCCTGTAACCAAGTTATTTTGGTTTTGGTATTTCTGTTGCAAAGAAGCAAATACAGGACAACTTCTTTTTAGCTAATTGAAAATACTACTACACATGGCTTAACACGAAAGAGAACACTGCTAGACAAAGATTGACACATCTAATTGTTACTCCGTCTTGAACAGAACGCACAGAGAAACCTCAAGTTAAACTGCTATGTTAGAGTAGCACTACACAAAGCAGATTTCCAAAGTCCTTTCTCTCAATCATGCAAAACCACACTTAAAATTCACCACTGTCACATGGAATACAGACTGTAAGTGATGGCAGCCTAACACACAGGCAGATGGAAGTCAATTTGCGAAACGAAAATCACATCCACACACTAAATTTGAAGGCAGAGGTGAGCTCCACAGACTGAAAGAACTGGTAACTGCTGAGAAGTCCATACATTAGGCCATTAAAATGAGCAGCACAAAGCTTCTGTGTTTGTGCTCTCCAGTTTAAGAGGCCTCAAATTAGAAGCTTAGTTGCTCAGTAAACTCGTACTTCAACCTTGAGTCCAACTGTTTGCCAAACAGGAAAATGCCTGATAAGACTCCATTACAGAAGATATTCAATGTCTGTATAGCATAAAAACTGGATATAGTGATGTTTATAAGCAACAATGCTGAAGAGAGAGTGGAGATCAGAAACTGGAACCTCAGCTTCGAGTTTCTCATATAATTAGGAATTCAATTCCATTGTAGTATCAATCAAGCCTGAAATCAATTTAAAATACAATTTACTAAACATTTTACCTGTGTAGCTTCTGGTTGCACAGGAACTGGATTAGGCTGGGCAAGTCTTGACTCGGCATGAACTGAAGTAAAATAAGGTTACTTACTACACAGCACAATCAAACCTTTCACAGAACAGCATCACCATCTTTTCTAATTCAGTTACTTGAGAGCTGATCATCATAAAGACGATTATCCCTTAGCATGGCCAAGCTATAATTAAAATTCCAATTACAATTTCCATGCAAAGTTATTTCCAGTTATCCAAAACAATCCAACATCTCCAAAAGATTAAGCAAAACTCTATATTTTGCCCATTTAAAAAATATTAAAGATGTTCCACCTTCCCAAGCAAAACCTAGAAGTGAAAATCAGAAGCCTACAAACAGTGTTCTTTAAAAGTACAATCACATTTCTGATAAATAATAATACAGTGCTCTGAAAGTGTATTTTTATTGAGGACCCTTCTACTATGTAGTAGCAACTGAAGCATTTCAAATAGATGACTTGCAGGCTTCCCCAATATTTATGTTTAGGATTTACCATTACAAACCTGGAGGGCAAACCATTTGTGGCATGTCCAAATTCTGTGCTGGATTCATGGGCTGTGCAGACACAATAGCAGGATCAAGTGTTTGGTTCTCAAACTCCAGCATAGAGTCCTAGGGAAAAACATCAAATGAAATCTAATCCATTTTATTGTATTTCAGAAATATTAACACTCAGAATACAGAAATGGCCAGGTCCCAATAAAGAAGCTTACTTCACAGTTAAACAATTGCGGGGTTAACCATTTTAATCAAGATATTAAGCCCTCCAAAAACATATTTATTATATTAAAAATTCAGTTAATTTATACATTAACTGAGAACAAGATAGCTGGAGGGAGATTTTAATAGCCAGACAGAATAGGTGGCAAACTGTTCTTTATTCTTTATCCTAAATTAGCACTTTGTAGGAAGAAACAAAAAAGGAACAGAAGTGGATGCCTCATTTGTTAGCTAAGTGTCTACTCTTTTTGTGGAGGAGAGGCTTTTTCTGATACAATCATTATCTTCCAATGTTTTTCTAGTTGTTCTAACTTTAGAGTTTAGAAGAGAGCCTTCAAGAAGCAACTCAGAAAGCACTGTCTTTACATGTAGAAGTTTTTCATAACACAAAATTCAGAACTACATTAGAGAAGAGATCTTTTACAGCTGGTCTCACTTCAGCACAATACACTATGGCACCCAGGGATGCACAACTTTCTGCCTTCTCTATAGACTTAACACAGACAAGGACCAAATAGTTAAATAACCTTCTAGATGTACTTTGACAGCGGTGGAGATTTGCAGGCTTTGGATGAGATCTTGCCATACAGCACTAACACTGCCTGCAGGACCACTGTATCTTTCAAATGAACTACAGCACACTCTTTAAATCATGCCTAACAGGAAGTGCTATTTTCTTTCTTTGGTTCTAGCTTCACAGTAGTGTGTGTTCATCATACCTGCATGAAGTTGTACGGGCCCTGCATCTGCGCCATAAGGTCCTGTACTCGCTGTCTTCTAACAAGAGGATCTGCTTGAGCCACAGTAGTGAGCGTGTGAGGTTCAGGAACTGGAGGAGATGTAGCTTGTGTCTGTTGCTGCAGCGAATTTACAACCTAACAAGAAACAAGCAACCAACTGCAATTTCAGCTTCAGAGAACACTGCACAGAAGTGACTCAGTAGGTCTTGAAATTTACGGCTGTTGCCTAATTCCTTATGGATATAATTACTATAGTGTTCTTCAAAAATACTACATCCTCCTACAGTCATGCCAATACTGGTGGCCAGCTACTGGTCTGAGCATTTAATAGGATTAGAAAGTCCAGACTCTGCTTTATTTTCATTCCATCTACTCTATTCCCCATTAAGAACAGTGCTAATAAGAAACTGTTCAATATTATGGGGATTTCTTTTAGAGCAGGATTTCAGACAGCAATTATCACCATTTGGATATTTAAAGTCAGGGAAGATTAAGTTTCAGATATATGCACAGATGGAGAACAATTATTGTCTCCTACATCTTTGGTAAATGTAAGTACAGTCAGAATTTTTGGATCTTTTAAAGACTTCAAACTTCAAGTTTTTATAGCCACCTCTAGGCCACGTTCTCAAATGTCATCCTAGCTAGCTGATTTATGTTCTCAGAGAACAGCAGGCAGCATTGCATGACAGAAAGATTGCAAGACAGCACCGTGGGGGAACACCAGAAGCAGAAGCAAAACTCATAGTGAGCAGGAAAGCTCAGATTTAGTGGCTGTATTCCAATACGGCGCACAAACAAAGGTACAACAAAGAGCAACATGCTTTCAAATACCACCTTATCAAAGACAGCAGAGCAACCAGGAAAGCTGAACATGAGCATCTAAAAACATCCATCATCAAACAGCTTGAGAACAGATAGTTACAAGGACGGTCGAGCTGCACAAAGTTGTGCTTTCATGTTCTAATCAGTTTTGCTCTCTAGGCAACTCCCATTACATGAAGAACCGTCTTCAGTTTGCATTCATGTCAACAACTGTCCTTTAAAAAGATAATTGTCAATAACTTGTCTATTACTTTTGTACTCCCATGAGCTTTTAATTATTAATCATCTTCCAGATAAACAGGCAAGCCTTAAACTTACAGTTGCACAAGATATAAATGAGCATGAATAAATGCACCTGAAAGTTCAAAGTACTTCTGTAAAAGATCTGGTTTCTAATTAGAACTGCAGAAGCCAGATTTCTGTACAGCAATCATGACAAGTGACAAATAATCCTATGAGCATAGGCCTGATTTTTAAACTTGAACTCCTGCTATCCACCTTCCTTGCTCAGAGCCTACTCCTTACTCAGATGTACAATCATTGCTCTGTATGTGACATCCTGCACCTACCACCACCTCACAAGCTCCAATGACTCTTTCCTTGACCAAATCCCTACCCATCTGTAATAGAAAATAAAAAGTAATAAAAAATAACTAAACTAAAACACAACCACAATGTACTTCCCTCTTCAAGATCCCCTTCAGATCCATATCTCCAGTATTAGTCACGCAAAGAGAAACAGTTTGACAATTCCCATGGATGTACATCCTAAGACTGTCCACATTGGAAAACAAGCACAACTACCCTGCTGGTTTTATTTTCCCCTGACAATGTTACTTAGAGCACACATCTAGACCTCTTGCACATCACAAAGTCAAAAAAGGAAAGTAAAGCAACAAAGCAAGCCAGGTGACTGGAAGAAACTAGAAAGGTCAAACCAGAAGCTCCTCATCTCCAACATCATTATTGCCAAAACCGTTCTCTATTTAAGTACCATCACCCAACTTATGAAGTCCAAGTCATTCATAGGAATTCACTACCTGTAATAATCAAGAACACAGAACAGGGCCAAAAAATCTATCAAACATTTTGCTTTTTCACAAATAGTACTGTACTAACCTCACATGGTGCTTGATGTATGACATTTTCTTTTGCAAACATCTTTTTTTAATGGCAAAAGGAACTGTTTAGGGCCTATTCCTTTAGTCTTATTATCACTACCAGGTACTTTGGCCTATTATAATCATAGTAGGATGAAACTACTGCAAAAATTTCAAGGTTTACATATTAAGTAGTCAATGGAGAGGCTGTAGTTCTAAAGCTATCGGCTTTCTAACAGTCTGCTACATGAAAATGATGCAGAGACAACTCAAATATAAGGATCCTTATTCAAAATGTAAATTATTACCCAACCACACATCTCCATTCACCTCAGGGCCATAGCAGCAAGGTGAAACTTTTAAGAGAGCTGAACCTCTGCAGAATGTATCTGACTCATCAAATTGCATGCTCACCTCTTGACACCCTGCCCCTTGACCTTCTCAAGGCAGAGCTGCCCAGATGCAATCAGAGGAGAATAACATGGTATGAAGAAGGCCAGGGGGCAAAGAAAAAGGAGAAGTAAAACCAGAAGTTTAATGAGACCACAAACTAACCAGAATGAATTTTTATTCTGGTAGTCACAGAACAGTTTCCAATTCTACACAAAACACACACATGTTCATCCAACCAAGGTTCCATAACCTAAGAGAGAGAGAACTTTGTATTCAAGCAGATTCAGGTACTTCTTACAAAAGCAGCATTAAAAAACAATAGAAATCAATCAAACAAAAAAGCCAACAACAAAAATCCCCAAAACCAAACCCCTGCTGTTACCAGTAAAGGGCATCTTCACCAAAATTAAAACATGATATAATCCAACTGCAAATACACTCAGAAAAATTCACAAGCAAATTCCTTCATGTAAAACTTCAGGAAGGCCAATACAGAAATGTCATTGTGAGACACCATCACTTCTTAACCTACAAACATAGCATACCACAGCAATCTTGAATGCATCACATCTACTCATGGGGTACTGAAAGACAACTCTGCGATAGCCTTCCCCTTCACAAATAGTTATGGAAGTCTTCTGATTAAATGTTCTCTTTCAGCTTCCAAAATTAACAGCTATCGTTCACAGCTCTTATACTGACACCACAACTACCTCAAGCTGACAAAGGCTCTATACAATGTGTATCATCATCTTCCCTAAGGACAATTCAGCTGCATTCCCATGAAAAATGGGATTTTGGTGCCAATAAGAACAGCAAGAGTAATTTCAAAGACACTCTCAATTTCCCCTTTTTGTGTTAAATCTGAGAAAATAGGGTTTTAATTATGAAGAAGCAGTCTTTAACTCCAAATTGCTCATTTGTACATAGCCCAAGAAATTTGGACAGAAAGGACAACTGAAGTGTATATTCTTTTGTATTATATTGTTCTATGAAAACAAAGCCAATATAATCCAGATTTAGCTGACCAGTAAAGACGTGTGGAAAACTGCAAGTTTCTGAAATCAATTTGACACAAAACTAAAACCTGATTTCTTTTACCCCACCAACACAGTTAACACGTATTATTATTATTCCCATGAGGAAGGGTCTGAGTTTTCAGTTGTGCAATACACAGCCTTGCAGTTTAAGAGCAGAGGGAAGCACAACAGGTTTTGAGTGTAAGGACGTGTTCTATACTCTAATCTTGTCATCCATGTTACTCATATGAAGAACTACAGAGAACCGAACCTCTAAGCTGCTCTAGGCACTTGGTAAAAACACAGATGTAATTTGGGTATAATTCAAGACAGATTGAAGCCAATCTTCAGTTTTTAGAGAGATTTCTTAAATCGCATTCAATAGCAGACATATTTTAGGGGTTTTAAAGTAAGGAAATGGAATAATATGACAAGGTACTATCAAAATCAATCATTCACATACATAGCAAAGTTATATAGTTAGTTCTAGAAGCCTCACACCCATCCTAAGTGTAATTAAATCTCTTAATGGTCTTCTACATCATAACATACGAATGTCAGCCAGATCGACTCTAAAATCAGACAGATTAGATAATCAGATCAAAATGACTGCTCTCTTTTCCAGCACCTGAAGATATGACAAAACTTACTCCACACAAAAACCAGCCTGAAGACACAAACGAAGAGTTTAAAAAATGGACCATCTGTAATTTGCTGCTGCAGAGACTAAACTGAATCAAAACTTCAGTTTCCAGTACCTGAAAGATGCTGCTCGTACCTGTTCCTACCAGACAGACACAACTCAAGTTCCAACATACCAAAAATTCGAATAACTCCATGGGACTTGTCCTTTCCAGCACATGAAGAACACGAATTTAAGTATAGTAAGATGATGGACTTGTACATGTAGTTAAGTCTACAGTCTAAATTACTAAACTGGGAATGGATCCCAACAGCAACATATCACAAACATCACAAGCGAACATTACTCAACTGCAAAGGAGTAGCAAGTTAAATACTTGAAGAACCACAGTTCCTGAAAGCAGGGATGTACATACAAGCATATTTTAACATCAAATTATGTGCATATGCAATCCAGAGTAGGTATTAGTTGAGATACTGATTTCCAGCTCCCTCTCCATGGAACTGCTCAATGAAACACACAACTATGCCATGCTGTCAGCAGCTTTGTAGATAAACTTAAGTTCCACATTTGCAGCAAAGTTATCTTAAAAAAAGAAAAAGTCTTAAAAACACAAATCTTCAGTCTTTTTAAGCCTATGACTTTCAAGTTCCATTTTGCAAGCAAGCCGCTACTGAACAAAAGCAAGCTCTCTGCAAACTTAGCCAGACTGTGTAGCTTTTGAGGTACTCCTGAGCTAAATATGTAATTGAAGGGTGAGTAGTGAGTTGAAGCCTACTTAAATGTACGTATTTTTACATATACCGGGGAAGAAAGGGTGCAATACTAAAACCTATCATGAATTGTGAGTCAGCGGAAACAGGGATTGCAATGTTACCTGCAGTACACAAGATCTTACCTCAACCGTTTCAACTGTCCACTCATCTACCTGTTCCTTCTCACTACTGCTGAACTGAGCCTCTGCCATGAATTGTCTGTTTACATACTAAAATAAAAATAAGAAAGGGTATGAAAGTAAAAGTAAGTGGCATTAAAGCTATACAAAATGACAGTCTTTCCAGTGAGTAATACCTCAGTTGATTCCACTTCAGTTGGTTCAGTGAATTCTTCCGCTGGATCAGGTTCTGCAAGAAAAATGTACCATTTAGGTGAAAACCGCCCACGTTGCAGACACAGAAGATGCAAAGACGATGAAAAGATCTTTCCCACTAAAAGTGGAATTTTGAAGAAGTCTGATGCTTTTTTGTAGTAGTCATTTATCAAAAAACATGTACTTTAAAGTACTGCTCTGGACTATCAGTACACAGGAAGTGCAGCTAGGCAGAAGAACGAACAGACACACATCTACTCCTGAGTGACAGTAATAGCTAGTGTTAGAAGCTCACTATACATTAAGGAAGGAGTCCCTTTATCACACATCTTCAAGGGGATGGGATTTTGATTATAGATCTGAAATTAGAGCCTCGACACTGAGTCAATACTTGACTTGTAGTTAAGTATCTGGTGGGTTCAGAAACAAACCTAATGCTACAAAGTAGGTAAAACCTTTTGTCTCAGAATGAAGAAAACAAAAATGCCAAGACATGAACAGAGCATCACCAAGAGCGAAGATTCTCACACGTTTGAATTGAAAACGGAAAAAAATCTCTTTAAATTCTTGCTATGAAGAGTTATGTTCAGCTATCCCGAGTTTCAGCTCTCTCCACAACATATTCAAAAGGCAAATAATGTCATGAATTTTCTTCTTAAGTTTGGTACCATATTCTGGAGTTTAAGTATGTCAGCATCCTGTCTGCTTCAAAATCTCTTCCCTCCTAACAAGGGATTAAACTAGTATGAACCACCAAAAAATAGAAAAGCCTCAGGCAATCAGAATTTTGATGTTTGATCGTTTTAATACCAAGGATGAAAAAAATCTGTTTATAAACCACACTGATACATTCTACAGAAGAAAAGAAGAGAAAAGAGTTGTTGGCAATATTTTCATTTGCAGAAACCTGCTTCTAAGTAATTTCACTGTTAGCCTGAGTTCTTATTTCAGCAAATGACATATTGCACAGTCAAATGCTGAAATAAGTATTCAAAAGCAAGTACTAAGTGACTCTCTTCCCTCAGCCAGCTGCAGTTAGAACACTCAGCCCTTCCTTGCACATGACGGAAGACATTTACGATGTGATCATTAGGAAGGATTAGCCCCTCCAAAGTAGCAGCTGGCAGGAGTAGCCTTACAGAACCCTTCTGGAACATAGCTCTGCTTTTCTCTCCTCATGGCTCAGAGCAGGGCTGAATAGCTGGCTGTCTGTCCCTATAGATGTTGCCTGGCCAGATATATCTGATCATCAAAAAATAACATTTCTATCCAAAACACAAAGAATTCAGAGACAGGTGAATTTTGTGCTTAAAACTGCATTTGTAATTTAATCATTCTGGAGAATCCAGAGACAAGACAGTACAACACAAATATAGTAGTCACAAGGCATCTTCAAATCCTACCAGCTTCTGCTACAGTGTCTTCTACTGCAGGTGCAGGCGTTGCCTCTTCTTCCTCACACAATCCGTTCTGATGGTTATGGGTGCTGTCGAAGTAACTAGTTTGAAGAATACGTTCAACGACCTCCTTCAGAGCTTTATCTAGGAAAACAGAAGTTAAATGTTAACAGTAACTTAATACCAATCATCTTTTCCAACAAATTTACCGTAAGCCAATTCCTTACAAAACAACTGTCAGTACAAACGAATCATTTTACACAGGTACCACCTTCATGAAGGTTCTTGCCCTGAGGTGTAGTGGCTCAGAGCAGCCTTTGTAAGCAGAACAGGCACAAGCTTGCACTCAGTGGCTCAGATGAATGCTGTGGTGTCTTACCCAAAACAGATCAGCCACACTGGCAAGGTAGCATTACTGACTGCCCAGGCCAACAAAAACCAAAACAGACTCAAAATGGAAAATCCACAAAGCATGTCTAGCAAGTGATAATCACTGTATGAGTCAATACATACACAGAGAAGAGCACAGAAACACATTAACATTCATCCCCTATAAGAAGGCAATTATCACTAAAAGCTCATCCTGAGATCCAGACACAATACCCAGCCCAACTTCATCCAGTAAGAGAATGACTCAGTTTCCAATGAGCATCCATCAGCTCTCTCCTGAAAACCAGCTCTGTACCTTCTGCTTCAGCCACCTCTTGAAATAAATACGCGGTGCATACCTTTGGAATCTCAAAGACCTAACACCACAACCACTTCAGACTTGAGTTAGTAAAAAAAATACTAACCTTGTACCTCCTGAAAAGATTTCATTTCAACAATACAAGTAATTTGAAGTTCTGCCACAAACAAGGGAAAAATCTTATTAAGGACACGGTATTGTCCTCTCCTTGTATCACTTCTCAGTAAAGCAGGTTAGGTAACAACTGCAATACTATCCTTTAACTTCCTATAAACAGAACACAAAAACCTCTTTCCATGGCTCAATATTACTCTAATGTAATAAGGGTAATTGATTCTTTTAAAAGGGGGGAAAGTTGTTGGCCATTTTACCCACAAAACAGGATTACCTTCCCTACAACTTTCCTATTGATTTCCAATTAAGAGACTTCAAGAATTCCCCATGATACAAGAAAGAGACAACTGCCAAGCACGGCCATTTTTCTTAGTCTAATGTCAGAAGCTATGTATTTATGAGAACTTATACTTCTGCAAGAAAACAGTAAAGAAATCCCATCTGCATGATCAGATCCTGATATACAGAGCTAGTCAAAAGAGGGCAAAACCAGAATGCTTTTTCCAGGAGAGAAAAGAGAACAAAACTTCACACTAAAAAAGGCCATGTCAGATTATGTATTTGGTCACATTATTGACAAAGCTCCTTGTTTACACACAGGTTTCCAGAAAACAAAGAACTGCCATTAAGCATCACCAGCAGCAGAATACTGCTGAAATAGCAGGAACAGCTTAAACAGAGTAATGTATCAGTAAAACAAAACACGCTACGCACTAAGTTCACACTTCAGGAAGTTATTTTGTTACAGTCCATCTAAGGTCTGAATAAAGTAGTTACTTAAACTGCCAAAGTTCTGTAAGATCAGACATTGTATTTGTAAGTTCAGGCAGAAATTCAGTGCACTCTCTCTTCACGCAGACTTAAAACTTACAGGTTGTTCCACAAACTGGTTTTTCCTTCCCTTCCAGTAAGTCCCAGAGGTGAACAGATGCTTGCTCATACTGCTCATTCAACCTTAAAAAAATAATTAAGAGTTAATTTCTTACCAAGTCTTTAAATTACCACAGTACAAATACATTGTTATTTGTAACTGACTACTATAAGGAAAAGTACTTTACACTAAGCCTACCTCATGCTCATGTCTCGCTCAGGGTAAACTAGCTTATAAAACTCATCCAGCATGGTCAGTTCCTCCTCTGTCAGTACTGGTACACCATTTGAACCTTGTTTCAAGTCATTGCGCACTTCATCATCACCCAACTTGTCCAAAATGAACTGTAGCTCTAGTACAGTCTTTAAACGCTTCTGCTCAGCTTCTTCTCGCATCAGCTGCTCCCTGCGAGCTGTCTTCTTTATTGTTTTCTGGATCTGGTTAAAATGGAAATATTAAATTGCATAAATTTGGATTCTGCAGTGAATTCAAGGGGAAAAAATAGATTTGAAATGTCTTTTAGTGGTAAAGAGGTGGATCTGGTGTTGAACTGGAACTGCTACTTATCAATCTAACACTACAGCAGAATAAACTGTGAAATTTTAGCATTTTTAAGCAGAATCAAAAGCCTTCAAATTAAGACTAACTTTAAAATCAATGCCACAAACCTTGGATCATATTGGATCTTGCTCACATTCTACTTAAGTCTGTACTTCTCTGAATGACTTACAAGCAGTTCAATCCAGTAACTGCAGTTACCACATCTAAAGCTTCAGATACCAACGTGTTATCTGAAACAAGCCCAGCTTGCTATTACTGCTTCCTTTATGAATTCTTCTGTAAACACTAAGTGATTCTGATCTAGATCTAAGTGGCAAAAATGTACAAAATCAAGCACCTTTTAAACAAACAATGTGACTATTTACAACTTCTGCCTTCCATAACTCAAGGAGGACTTACAGCAAGCAGAAAAGGTACAGAGAACAGCAACAGAACTTATTAAGGGAACAGAATAGGGGCCTGATAAGAAGAGTCTAAGTCTTGGGTTCTTCAATTTGGAAGAGTAAGAGTGAGCCAAGATTCTTCATCAAGGCCATATAAAGGCCAGCAGATAACATGAACAGAGCTGTTATTCACCATACCTCATGATACAAGGAGGCATTCATTCAAACTACTAGAAGATCAGCTTAAAACAGATCAACAAAAGTACTCATTTCTTACACACCATGTGAGGGAACCCTGGTATGTTTTGCCATGAAAGGCTGGGGAGACACCATCAGCAAGTTCAAAGAGGATTTAAACAGATTCTCGGACATGAGGTCCACAGACAGACACTAACAGGAACATGAATGTATCTACTCTAACATTCTCAATTTGAGGATGATGGATGCTGGAAGGGAATGGATGAAGGATCACCATCAGCCTTGTGCTCTGCATAGTACCTTCTACAACTGCTGTCATAGCACTGGTCTAAATGCATCACTAGTCTCAACCTACAGGATGTTTCTTCCATTCTTATTCTTAATCCAAGCACCCAGAGTCCAAAATTCCACTTGCTCACTTTGTAACTATACAAAACTTTCACCTTTGCATTCAGAAACCTGTAACTTATGACAGTAACTTTCTCCCTCTGAAACATCTAAACTTTCTTTCTAAAATCAAAGACGTTACTTAAAGTCAACTGCATGAAAACTAACTTCAACCAGGAAAAAGAGCCAACAAATGTGAAAGCAGGGTCCCTATTTATTACTCCTGGATTCACACGCTTCTTCTAGCAGTCAGCTGACCAGCGAAATACGTCAGGATAAACTTGTCAGAAGAAGAAAGTTCTTCATTGCTAACATTCCACAAACATACATGAAACCCTGACGCAAGAAAAGCAAAGAAGCAGCTTGGCTTAGAGGCCTACACATTTACAACTGTATCAGATGTAGAAAGGAGTTTATAATGTGAGGATGCTGATGCCCTCCAAGTTATCACAGTCTGTCCCCAAACTAAATACACTTGTTAGATCAGTCTGCTGCACTAACATCAACTACACAACAAATCCTACCAGCACTGCTGCTCCTTCCATAACTCATTAACTCCAACTACATTACTGCATTTAGAATCTTCCAGTCCTGTGGAATTACACTTTCACCTGCTTCAGCTCTTCCTTGCAGTGATACTGCAGAGGTCTAAAGTGGCTTTTTGTTTGCAGCTCTTGGCACAAAAAAAAATAAAGCAAAGCTGTTCATATAACTGGAATTGCCCATTAGAGTTTTAGGAGTTATTCCTGATTACACTGTAATCCTCAGCCACTTGCCAAAGAGAGAAGCAGGCTTGTGAAATCGATTAAAGGAAAGGTTACTATTGGCAGGAAATGGCTGTCTCTAATGTTGTATGGCCTATTTTGTGATCACCCTGTTTTCAACAGTTACATTCTGTCAGAAAATGACCACATTATTTTTGTTCCTACACATTTATGTAGTCCATTAGAGAAATCTTTTAGGAATAGTCTTGAGTAAACCTTACACAAACTAGTACATAGAGTAAACCAGCCATACAAGAAATCACAAGCGTTTCACCTCTGTAAGTAGAGGCAACTACTGCATCTAGTGTCCGTGAAATCATTTAAAACCTAAGTGTCTGGATAGCTCACAGTGCATCACTTGCTCTTTACTTACATCTTGGCTCAGAGCCATAAAACTCCTCTGCAGTTCTTTAGCAAATTCCAGATTATTTGTCACTTCCTGGTATTTTGACACCGCATCCTTAAAAGAAACAAGAAAACACAAACGTAAACCATCACAAATAAAAATACATGCTTCCAACAAACAAATCACCACATGTTCAGTTCCTCAGTGAGACACAGCATCCCTGAAGGAGACTGCAATGATGTTAAGCCAAACTTTGATTTTCACTGGCCAAAATATTGAGATTTGTGATTATCTTTAGGGCCTCTAGTTTCTCAGATAAATAAGCTAAAGCACATGCTTATATATGCTCATGTCCATGACACGCTGTTTGCCTTTAGCCAGGTTCTGACAAAAACTAACTGGCAGGCCAGGGGAATGGGGGAGAAGAGTAATCTGGCCATTCAAAACTGCTCAAGAGATAAAGGATTGAGAATTAATGCATTGTTATCTTGATTCAGAGCCAAAAAAATCAAACCATATACAGAGCATAATGCTCCCTCCTCTAGAAATCTTTATTATTTGCTATTTTCTTAAATCTAATATTCTGATTTGCACCCAAACAACCAAAGCTCCTTAACCCACTTTGCAGTATGAGAAATTACAGAGAATCAAATTAGCTGGGGGGGGGTGCGAGAACCCAGCAGACACATTTACACTCCTGCTGTGACTAGGTTAATAATGGGTATGCTCTTGGTAAAACATTATCCAATAACATCTGAGTGGAAGAAAAGGTAAGGTCCTAATTTCTTTCAAAAGCAAGGAGCATGAACTGGTTTTGCCTTTTTTTAAGGGATTTCCATTTGTAATAAAGCTAAGAAACTTATACACTTTATACACATATTACATATTACACATATACATTAGGTGATGTACAAAATTCATCATTCTTAGCTGATTTGTAGAAGCAGAAGATGCAACTGAAACTAACAAATACTTTCAGCGTTTCTCCAACCAAAAAAGGTTTTATCTTTATCAAGTCTGGCAGTCAGGCTGCGGTCTTCATACAACTCAATCACGAGCTTCCCTCCTCAATATGAAATTTCAGTTCTCTTCCCTGCTCACCCAGAAAACTTACTATGATTTATCTTCACGATATGCCATTAAGAAATAAAAATACAGAGTGGTATTTCAGCTTAGCTGGCACAGAAGAACCGAAGTGAAGCCCAGACAGATGAAGACATCACATGGACCAAGGGAAGCAGCAAATTCTGTAACTGCCAACAGCTGCAATAGTTGCAGAGTACATTTATATCTTTCCTTCATTTTTTTCACTGTTAAAAATCATCAACAAAACATTGTTGATTACTGAGCATCTGGGAATCTCTTTGAGTACCAATATGCATGTTTGCATCATACAATTGAATTTAATTTGCTACTTGCTTCATATTTACTACAATTGGAAAACTGCTGTTGAGTCAAGCTCTACAACTCCCTACTTTAAGAACCAGCATATATCCACCAAGTCCAGCTTATCTAGAGGGGCACATCTGCTACACTGACAGCTGTGACATACACATGGACATAGCTTATTTTCAGAGTCCTTGGTGTAAGCTTCATCTCTAACCAGACCGCACAGTATTTACAAGCTACCACTAAGTGACTAAGCTCCTTAAGTTCTCCCTGGGCACATTTTCTGTGAAGAAAAGGATGATGTCCAGAGAACCTCAAAGGTATCATTTAGTTCTTTCAACAGTCCTAGGTTGTAAGGTTTGCCAGTGTTCACCACAGCTTATTTACAAGCTAACCTCAACAAGCATAAAGCATTAAAACATGCTCCTCAACCTAGTCTTTCAGTTCTGATTAACAGAAAACACAGGCAATAAAAAACTGAGGGCAAGTCAGAACTCAGAAAAATGTAGCTTTAAACAAAGGGAAAGGGGAAATGAAATTCATCCCTTCCTTCCCTGTCAAGATCACAAGACAATTTCACAGAGATCTGCTTAGTTTTTTAGCTTTTTACCAGTTGATCTTGATTCAGACGTTCTCCCTTGTTCATTCGTTCTTGGTAATCATCAAGTTTGCTCTGAAAAGAAAGAAAAATGCTATCATGAAGAACCAAAATCAAGTTATTGCTTTTTTTCTACTTCTGCTAACGAAATTAGGTAGTGTAATATTACAGTGGGCACAGACTGTAACACATTATACAAGCATGGAACTGTCATGTAGAAATACAGAAAAATTGTCTTCTGGGTTAAGAGATAAATCTTTTAACCTTGTTTTTTGGCTACCACAATACATCTTCACAACCAGCCCTAGTTTCTGAGGAAATACACAATCCTGCTAATAGGGAAAGCACTCTCCATGCACACTTCCTTTAGTCCAAACAAGAGACCTGAACACAGTTCTGAGTCAGAGCCCAGTACCACTGTACCACTACAATACTGAAAACATGACTGCAAAAAAACAGTCAATGCTATTAAGATTCAGAACTAACCCTTTGTAATTGCATCAGTTAAGGCAGTTTTAAAGCATTTAAAACAGTTTCTAATCCTTTGTGCAAGAATTCTCACCAATACAATTCATATTAATAGCTCTAAAATATTTTTTTCAAGAGCATTAAGATTCCCTTCTCATGGGGAGAAACTGAAACAGGAATCATTAGGTTAATTTGCTGCAGGATCAGCTCTCTCATCTATCTAAACACAAACCCATGCAAAACACGGACATTAGCCAAAAGACGGTAAAACTTATGCATGCCCCAGTGACAAGGATTCTACAGGCTAAGTGGAAAGGTTCTTGGAAGAGAAGCAAAGTCTATCAGAATACCATACCCAGCTATTAAGCTCTATGTTTTCACCATTTCTGCATTATCACACAATCGTATTTTGTATGAAATTTGCCTTGAGCTTATTGAAAGGAAGCTATTAAATGAATCCTCAATTATCTTCCCTATCCAGCATAAGAACAACATGAAAAGGAAAGCAATCAGGAACACTTCATTTTGAATGGGAAACTTACAATCCCCATACAACCACAGTTTTGAGTTTACATTTGCTACCGAGTGACAGGTTTTTTGTTGCTGGTCTTTGGGGGTTTTTTACCACATTAATTTCAGTTAAAATACTTCCCTGGTATTTTTCTAGTTAATTCAACTTCTCTGCTCAATCTCAGACCTCTTGGAAAGAACAAAGCCTGTGAAACAGTTTAACAAGAAAGCCCCTCTTACGAAGCTTTCGATGCCCAGTATCACTTACTGAAACACAAAACCACCCTTATGAGACTTGGTCCTTTTGATGTCACCTAGCACCAACAGGAAATTCTACAGATTAGATATAGCACAACTACTTCACCTTTCACTGTATCAGAGCCAGGAATGGCCTAAGCAAAGTCAAAGAAGTTCCTGAGCTCCGAAATAGCATCACTAGGAATTCTATACTGGGGACAGACACTAGCAGGGTAAGAGCTTTCAAACATAGCAGCCGCAGTTCCTAATAGATCACAAAAATAGCCCTGAAGAGCATCCAACATATTGGAAATCTACCACAAGCATGAAATAAGGTCATTTTACGTTTTAGTCTTCTACATACTCACTTTACAACAAATAACGACACAGCTGGACAGTCATAGGAGTAATTTTCATGATTTAAGAGATTGTTGCTGAGCTGTGAAGTCAAAAGGGAAGGTGAAGAGCTCCAACATTGCAATGCCTCAGTGCAAGGCCAGCCAGGTTAACCGACGCTTCCACTGCTTAAGGTAGCTTAAATCCTACAATGAACTGGCTTCACAAAGAAAAGTTCCTACTTGCTCAAGTCACTTACTCCCATGCTGTGGATTACAATTCCCTTGGTCACACTGATGCAACTGTTTGTGAAGCTGCACAGTTAACACACTGCTAATACCAGCCAGTTTAACAGCACCTACAAAAATGCATTAAAAAAGCCCTAACAATTTCTGTGATCCCATTTCCAACATAAACTCATAAACAACAACAACAGTAAACCAAACAGGATGGAACATCGAATTCTAGAATACTATTTAGGTCAACTTGGCTGAAGAAAACACATATTGCAAAATTACACTGCAAAACACTCATAACCCATTTTGGTGGCTAAGGGCTTAAGGGAGGGAAGAGACAAAAATACCCCAAATAACTCTGTTTCGGCACATGTTTTCCATGCAGCCTTACTTCAGCACGGTTGGTATCTTCAGATTAAGCAGATTGTGGTAACAATATGCTTAATTCAAACAGTGCATAAGTTTTCTCTTAACTAATCAAATAGTCTTAGGTCTACTGTAAATATGTTGCTCATTTTTATTCAGCAAAAAGAAATGGTAATATGTCTATTTCTAACTATTAGGAATAGAAGGAAAGTTACTTCTATCAACTTTTTCTTCCTTAAAAACATTTATATCAGAAAGGTAAAAGCAGAAGAAGGAAAGCCCTTTCAGCTGCAATGCAGAGGACAAGCGAATATGTATTTAGCTATAGGTTATTACAAATCTTTCAAAGTAAGCATTTTTCTATCATCCCAAACACACTATAAGGTCTGAGGGCTGCATTACACACAAATATTAAGGAAGCCAAATGCTTTCTTTTTAATCTATACTGTCAACTAACAGCAATCTAAGAGCAGCACCACTGCTCTAAAATAACTGCAGCAAAATTCCTGCTTAGCAACCTACTGCAGTGTCTGCAAGAAGTAAAGACTTCCCCAATTCTACCCCCCCTTACACAGCTCCATCCTCACTCATCACGGATATAGATCTTGAGGCACAAAAGCTAAAACAGCAGAAAAGAAATATAAGAATCAAGTTGCAAAGTGAGCACATAAATTGTCTGTTAAAGTGCTCATGAGTCAGCAGCCCCCAGTTCTGCAGCCAGCAAGTCACTGTGCTCCAGCTCTTTTCCCACTGGCATACCTGAAGTATTCTGGAGTTCCCTAGAACAGCCCTACATAGAGGCTACCTGAAGGTGCAGGCAGGAGGAAGGTGGTGGTTTTCATTAAGTATGCCCTAGACTTTATTTTAATAGCAATCCAAAACTGAGTTACTTTATTATGCTAACAGATACCTTCCCCTCACACTCAATTTCCATTACATGCTCTGAAGTGCCTCAAAAATGTCATCCTAAAGTAAGAGGAAAAAAAAATCAAGTTACATGCCATTAGCTTCAAAAGCAATACAGGGTTTAAAAATGCCTGACCACTCAGTTATGTTGTTACAGTCATTTACAGTGCTATGCTATAAACTGGATCACTGGAATGATCTGATTAAAAATAACCCTTAAAAAAGAGGGCCAAGAGCAGGGGGGAGGCACTATATTTAACCAGATAATGTCAGTGGTGTGGTTTATACCAGTGACAGCGGCCCAAGTATATACAACAAGCTGCAAGGTGGAAGGGGGGAAGGTAAACTCCCCGACCAGCTGAAGTAAGCATTTTGTAATGCACACTTCACTATAAGCAAAAGATGGAGGGGATTCCTTCAAGTCTGAGGTACCTCAAAAACTGCATGCATTTTTAAGAGCATCAAGCAATTAAGATAATCCAAAACTTAAAATAGCTGCCTAATACACTTTGCACTAAAGCAAAAGGAAAGCCAATCTACCACACACAAGTTTATTAACCTGGTTTATGTTTGTACATTGTATATGCCCTCCACCACCATCTCCATAGTCATCCATCAGTTTAACTTTTCAGCAACCTGGCCAGAAATGACAATTTCTCGGAAAATGACCATTTCCTCAGAAAAATAGGAAGGAAAAAGAATCAAAAAGGTGAAACACACAAACTGTATCAGTGTTATGAAACATGGAAGTTCAGAACCTCCCAAAACCCACCACAGTTCCCATCTGGGTGCACTTCCTGCTACACACACATCTAACAAGTCCCAGGAAACTGTTTCAGTCCTGAGTTACAACCAAGAGGATGTAATGAAGCATTAACATCAACACTCTGGAACACAAAGCACTTGCAGGTCTTCTATTTAAACTGAATTTCTTTTCAAAGTAACAGTTATAAATATTGCTGTGGGGTTTCCCCAAAGCCTGGTAAGTTTGACAGTTTAGAAGTATCTCCATGCTGTATTAGGAGCAGGATCCACTTCTTCCCGACCAAATAGAGAACTTATGGATTCATGCAACCTCCAAAATGTAAAGCTCCAATGAGTTGACTACAGAGATAAAAACAACCCTGCTTCTTCAGTAACTAGAACTAAGTTAAACCACAGATGATTGAAACTCCTTAAAGTTCTGACTTCATATACGTATGTTCTCTTTCCAAATCACCATACACTATTTCCTATAGAAACACTATGGATCTACAGGTTGACTACACTGCAAGAGACCTAGATCTTGCTCTACACATAACTTATGTTCAAAAGCATTTACTTTTACAGCAGCGAGTTCTAGGAACAAACTGGGCTCCAAGAACACAAACTGAGCTCTCCCAACACATTCTGTGCATTTTTTTGTTCTGAAAGAAAAGTATTAACAAAGTATCAAAGCAGAAACCAAAAAACTTAAGTAACCAGAAGATCTTTCACAGCTTGTAGGACTCATCATGTAACAGAACTCACTAAGAGAAATAATCCCTATGCTACATAAAACAGTTAGAGCAAGCTGAAACCAAGTACTAAGTAACCACCACATACTTTCACAGATAAACCCGCTTGGTTTTTAGATGAAGCAGCCTGGTTATCCAAACCAGCTATCAAAGAGGTTTCAAGAAAGATGTGGGCTTTCAATACACAGTTTCAAATGAATTTTACTATTTTTTGGCTTCAAAATCACATTTAACCTCCTAAGATAAATTTGAAACCAAGCTTCTCAAGGAGAATTTCTGGAGACGTAAGCCTTGAACATCCAAGTGGCTCAAATAATGGTGCAAAAGCACTTTAGAGCGCCGCTATGATGGGCAACTTGAAGCATGGCATTTTCCTGCTATCATTACTTGCACCTACAATAGAAAACAGATCTCAGCTTTTACTATAGGTTCATAGCCATTCCCTGTGGAAAATCCAACATTTTACTGAACGAAATCAGATCAACTTGAAACATCCATCTACCGTTCCAGAGAAAATTCTTGTGCAGTAATTACAGAGGCACTTTTCAAGCATTCATTTTTCAACCAAGTCAGGATTACACTTGTTTGGAAACTCAGAGATAGGCTGATAAAGCAACAGCATCTTAAATTACCAGATACTGCTAGAATGTGCCACCTTTTTAACTGTACACACCAAGCTCAAGTCATGTCAAGTAGTTCAAGCTAAAATGCTTACTTCATATTTTCAGCTGCCCAAGAATAATCTGTGATCACTTGCCCACACCTTAAAACATGTGTTAGCAAATGAGGTATTTTGTCCCTGACAGAACTCTTGGCTTTAAAACCTGTTTTTACATAGCTCATGCTATATTACACAAGTTGAAAGCAAAAATAACTTTGTTTTCATTTCTCATTGTATCAAGACATAAGTTTGATCTACATTCGGTTGGGTTAATTTGGAAAGGTTTGTCCTTCTAAAAAGTAGAAGGGACAGGGAGAAGAAGGAAATGCGGGTCTGAATTAAGTATTTTGTCCCAGGGCACCTGGGGAGCTAGGAGGATTCTAACCTCAGTCACCTAACAAAAGCCCAGAGGAGTTCATGCAGCTTTTAAATTAACTACGCTTGTCAACATATACTCAAGTTGTACATCTGAAGGTCTGGTAGAGAAAACATCCCTTCAATTACTCCCTACCATGCACACACAGATATCCAGTCACCCCTGAACAGAGGGAAAAACAGGACAGCACTCTTATCATTTCCAAATTGAAGAGATGACGAGAACACAGACATTTCCAGGCCATGTTTTCACATACATTTATGAACACCAATTCAATTTATCCTAGTCCCTTCTAACACAAGCAACGCTCATTCTTTCAAATAATGAGATCGCTTTCAGAAGAGAAAATGAAAGTATAACCAATAACCTAGTATTGCTAGTTCACACAGAAACATTCAAAATAGTAGAGCTAAATTGTAACTATTACTATTTGAAATTGTGTGCTGTATTTTGATGGTCACACTGTTTTATCCTCAGAGTTTAGAAGGAAACATGTCACTAAGTAATTCACTTCAACATGTCCAATTTCTTCATAAAGAGTAACCTTCCCTCAACTAAAAGCTGCACACACCATTTAAAACCTAAGATGGCACCTCTTATAAAGCAGCTGGATTTTACCCTTCAAAAGCATGTGTCAAAGTCAAGTATTTGTTTCTATTCAACCTCAAATACAAAGCTCTCAGAAATCATCTCTACTGCCCTTTGTTATCAGCTGCTGACAAAGAAGGGATTAAACATTCAACTAAGCACAAGTTTTCACTGAGATTGACTGGATTTTTCCTTCAGTCCTGTCTGTGCAGTACCCAGTATGATTTTACTTTCTAGATGGTTAAAAAAGCAAGACTATATTATTGCAAAAAAAGATTCAAAATAAAGGAAAGTCAATGAATGTGTGTACATAAGTAATAAAATAAAACCACTGATGCCCATGTGTACAATAAGCTTTGTTTTCAGGACCCTAAGCTTGCAATGCTCTCCTTAATAAACAGGGTTGATTTACTAAAGAACTGTTGATTTTCCCACCAAGGGAGAGGCTCCAGCTTCCAAATTCATAATTCTACTTGAACACACCAAGAGCATGACTTTTATAGCGCTAGAGTCCTACTTCAGTAAGTTGCAGAACATCTTCAGCCCATTAAGACCTGGAGAAATCTTTGAATTTTAATTCATCAGTGTAAGAGCACACCCAGTTTTTCTTTTTCAAGACCTAGCCTTTGCCTTTTCTGCTTTAAGACCGGCATCACATACTCTAAAAAGAGATGCTTTTAAGTCATTTTAATGGAGCATCTCTCAACAGAAGCCAGGAAAAAGGCACTTCATCCCCTCTATTCACTTGCTATGGCACTTGCTACGTTATAAAGAGTAGTGACAGCAGCCACCCGTACACAAAACAACCCACCCAAAACCTAGGACCAACATCATCAGCTTTCACTCTTTTCTACAAAAATAATAGCTTCCTACACATCCTCCTAACATAACGTATTATAAAAGTTAAATAAAACTCCATTCAAATAGAATGGAAAGGCTAAGACAAGTGTTAATTAGGTGTAAATTATTAATCTTAAACAGCTAAATACTAGAAAAGAAAGCTGACCCCCACACCAGTAAGTGTGCTTATCCTCTTTATTACTTCAAAGTAGAGAATTGATCAGAAGAATGTTTTCCTGCTCATTTTAGTTTCTAAAATGTACATGTTGAGCATCACAGAATACTGTTTAGAGGATTTCTGTAGATGTTACATACAATTATTTCAACGGATTTTATTGTAGTGAAATCAGTAGAGAGGTACAGAAAGACCTGCATTCTTTCTCAAGTTGAGAACTAGTGGGTTGGTGTCCACATATATTTGTACGTATTAATGACAAGTTTAAGACAGACATCTTGTCCTGTCTATGCACAACAGTATTCAGACAAGGACCAAGAAAAGATCCTCCAATTCTAAAATATCTCT